>OY856187.1:76093183-76334244 GCA_963693315.1 Diogma glabrata
AAATCAAAAATTTTGTTCTATTGATGCAAAAAAAATCAATTTTTTTTTCGATTTACATCAAAAAGAAAAATGTGCATTTTTTCGTAAATTTTTTTGACATTACTAATATCAACAAAGAAAATTTAAAAAATAATCGTTTTGTTAACGACAAATTTTTATATAACTTTGAATTGTTTAATTTTGAAGAATTAATTATTGTGTTTTATAATATATATAATATATATATATATATATACAATAATGTAACTAACATTTAATAAAAGAAATCCTAATAAATAAAAAAAACTCCAAAATGGATTTATTAAAAGTAAAATACTATATTTCATTGGGCGGATGAAAAAAGATGCATCATAGAAAAAAACGAAGACGCTTTTCTCTAAAATGAAGTAATTTAAATTGAAAACAAATATGAATGAATAAAACAAAATTATTTTATTTAAAATTAATTGAATCTTTTATAAATATTTCAATACGCAATTGCAGAATATTGCAGAAATTTTTCAAATTTATAAGTAGACAACCGCCATTTAATATCACTAATAAAACCATATTTCACATCAATTTTTGTTTTTTGTTCTTTTCAGATCCTAATTTATAAATTGATTTAGAAAAGTGAAAAGAAAGAAAACCACATTATTTTCATTCAAACTTTATAAGAACCAATACATTGATTTTTTTTACAGGTTTCGATACATTCTAACACTTCTATGATTAATAAAGAAAGGTTTTGACTTAGCATAATACGCTTTTCGTTTATTATCAAATAAAACAAAACTTTCTTTACTAAAACACATTTGATAGTAATAATGGCCCTAAACCGGGCATTCACATACAACGGAAACAGAAACAGAAACCGAATTTCATACAAATTTGACAGCAATTGAAACAGAAACCGAATTTAGAAACAGAAACAGACGAGAAAATTCGTCTGTTTTGTCTGAAACGGAAACAATTAAAATTAAATTGTTTCAGTACCGAAACTGTCACATGACCAGAAACTATCACATAATATTAATTATTATGTTGAATTGTGATAACAAAAGCTTTGAATTTTGAATTTAATAAATAGGTTTAATAAACACAAATTATTTGTTTTTGTTATCCTTCAATTTTATTATTCATAATGGATAACAAATTCACAAACTCAAACAAAATTCGGTTTCCGTTTCTGGTATTATTCACCACCGTCACAGAAACTGAAAATTTTCAGTTTCAGTTTCGGTTTCTGTTTCTGTTGTATGTGAATGCACGGCTTTATACAGATGTTGAAGTTTACTATGAATTGAATAAATTGATTTACGCTGCCATCTGAAAGTAGGCTTATGAACCATCCGTATTGAACATTTAATTCGCAATTAAAAAATATTTAGGAATTTAATCAAAATAAAAACTATCCTATCTCTCAAGTTGGACCATTATACACACACTGAACACAATTTTATTAAGATTGGTTACGTTGTTGCGGAGTTTATCGCGGACAAACATCGTGATGCGTGATTTTTATATATATATATATATATATATATATATATATATATATATATATATATATATATATATATATATATATATATATATATATATATATATATATATATATATATATATATATATATATATATATATATATATATATATATATATATATATATATATATATATATATATATATATATATATATATATAGGAAAGATAAGATAAGATAAGATAAGATAAGATAAGATAAGATAAGATAAGATAAGATAAGATGCTCAATATTGTCAGTAATTGTCAGTAATAGTACATAAAGAAACTTAAATTATTTAATTGTAGTAAAATAAGAAATTTCATAGATAATTTTTAAAATTATTCAAGTTGTGTTTTAAATGAAATACCATATAAATTTTATTGTATTTATTCTCTTTTCCCCCTTTTGCAGCGCCAAAAGAAATTTAAATTATTTAATTGTAGCAAAATGAGAAATTTCATAGATAATTTTTAAAATTATTCAAGTTGTGTTTTGTATGAAATCCCATATAAATTTTATTGAATTTCGTTTCTTTTCCCCCTTTTGCAGTGCCATTGCAGCAAATACCGGAACAAAATAATCGCTCAATAACATATGATAGTCTATATGGGCCCTACAGGGATGATTGAAAAATCGATAAAGCAGGTTTGACAGTAAATTAATTAATTTACGCCGCCATCTGAAAGTTTGCTTATGAACTATCCATATTTAACATTTAATTCGTAATTAAAAAATATTTAGGCGTTTAATAAAAATAAAAACTATCCTATCTCTCAAGTTGGACCATTATACACACACTGAACACAATTTTATTAAGATTGGTTAGGTTGTTGCGGAGTTTATCGCGGACAAACATCGTGACACGTGATTTTTATATATATAGAAGAAGAAGATTATATATATTATAAAACACAATAATTAATTCTTCAAAATTAAACAATTCAAAGTTATATAAAAATTTGTCGTTAACAAAACGATTATTTTTTAAATTTTCTTTGTTGATATTAGTAATGTCAAAAAAATTTACGAAAAAATGCACATTTTTCTTTTTGATGTAAATCGAAAAAAAAAATTGATTTTTTTGCATCAATAGAACAAAATTTTTGATTTACATCAATTTTTTTTTATGGATTTGGGTGAAAAGAATTCGACATAAGAGTGAAAATTAAAGAAAACAATAATTTAAATCAATCAAATCAAAAATCAATATCAAATTGAAAAATACTCTTATTTGTATTGCTAATTAAAATAGAACGATTCCCGCTAGAAGTAAAAAAAATTGTCATCAAACCGGATGAAAAACTTTCAAAGTTTATTTTACAACTCTCCAATTTCATATCAAATTTTTTTTATTGACCAATATATTTGATAGTGTGATATACGCCTTATTAATTTGAGTTAGCCAATAGATGGAGCCGTATTTGTATTTAAAACGTTTTTAATGTCAAAATTTTGAAAATCCACTACGATTTGCTTTTTCCAATTGTCGTGTATTGTATGAAAAAATTTCATTTTATTCAAATTATGCTGTATATAGTTTTGTATTTTATTATTATTAACTACAAAATAATAATTTTTTAAAATATGTAGTAGTTGCCATGAAGTTATATTAAATTATTTTTCTGTCCTTCTTTCACTAATCCTCTATCTACAATAATATGAACTTATATATTCATACATTTCAAAATTTCAAATGATCGTTTTTCGTTTAGACAGCATAAAACTACTCCAAATAATAAATTAAAAATGAGTAAGTATTACTTAATTTGTTTAAAGATAGTAATTTTTATTTTAAATAATAATAATACGGCACAGATCTACTTTATCAGACGCCCTTCTTCGATTTTTTTTTAGCCTGGGTATTTTAATGATATTAAACCTTAGATTATGAAAAAACAGGATAAGTAATATTTTCTAATTTTAAGTTGAAGTTTCTTTTATTAACATAAAGTAGTGTGCGAATTTAACGTGATAGTATTTGCATTGGAAAAACACAGTAGCCTAGAAATTTAAATATCATCGAGATTTTTCATTGCTTGACCAAATATGCTTACAAAATAACATACTTATGTAGATATTTTGTATTTAGCATTTTTGTCGATCGGAAAATGACCAACCTTATTCAATTTTATCTTATTTTTGTCAAAAGTATTTCGATTAAAATAAAACTGATAATATTAAAACTGAAAATTTGATCCTAACTAAAACTGTATCATGTACGCCTTGGTTTTGTTTTCATTTAGAATAACTTTAGAGTGAAATAGATATTATTTGATTGAATGTTTTTGGTTTTGTTTTTATTTAGAATGAAATTAAAATAAAATATATATTGTTTGGCAGTTATTTCTATCTGGCAATAAAAGAATAAAATTATATTTTTTTCTCTAAATGGAAAGAGATAACAATGCTGCATGGGACCCTGTATTTTTGTGTTTATTTTGACAGGAGCCTTTTCTTTTGTGGAAATTTTTTTCAATACGACATTTGAATTCAAAAAACAGCTTCAATTTTTTTTATAGTTTTACTAGCGGGACCCAGCGTGCTTTGCTACGCCTATAAATAAAGTTTGTGCGTATACATTTTGTTGACGTAGTAGCAATAATTTCAAAGAGTAGTAATGAGAAATGATTTTAAATGTGTGTATGTTTAAAATTTGTAAATGTGTTTGTATGCACCTTCATCAAATGAATTGTCGCGATTCTTACTTCCCTTGCTGATAATAAGATGACATCACGATCACAACTGTTTGCAACTTTTTTAGTAACCTACCGGTAAAGAAAGCGTATATTAAACCGCATGAGCACTGTGAAAATTTGTGAATCGATTTTTGTTCCGTATAATGTTCTATATAGAAACACACATGAAACCTTACACACCTGAAGACTTATTTGATCGGGTATTTTTTATATATCCTTTATTTTACATACAATACTAATTTTTTATATTTTACTGATCAACTAGACTGATCCTTTTACATTCATATTTAAAAAAAAGAAAATCATTTCTCATTACTACTCTTTGAAATTATTGCTACTACGTCAACAAAATGTATACGCACAAACTTTATTTATAGGCGTAACAAAGCACGCCGGGTCCCGCTAGTATATATAAATATATATATATATATATATATATATATATATATATATATATATATATATATATATATATATATATATATATATATATATATATATATATATATATATATATATATATATATATATATATATATATATATATATATATATATATATATATATATATATATATATATATATGTGTGTGTTTGTTTATTCCATGATTTTAGCTTAAGCCTGGCAAAGAAAATTTCACAAGATTTAATAAAATACTAGTAGCTCAATTGTTTTTTTTTTTTGCGAAAATTGCGTTATTTTACTTGGAGGCTGGTTTTAGATTAGTTAATGAACTGTTGCTTCAAACACTACAGGTAGGTCAGGATGTGTTAATTTAAATATTCCGTGCAATTGTAAATATGTCGATTTCGCTTGTATTATTCAACCCTTTTGAATTATTCAACAAGTTTTATGATCATGAAGTTTTGAGCCATTTAATACTGGAACTAATGCATTCCTACAAAGAATTCCGTTTTGATGTTGTGCGATTTAACTTTATACCTTATTCTTGACAAAGCGATAAATATAATAGTATTGTTGGACTTGGTGGGGATGTTGTGTTGAGATTGCTTCTACGAATTTCCTATGATTCGCGAGGTGTTTTTTGACTATGATTTTACAAGTTATCATTTGTTATGTTTATAGGCTGAAAAAGTAATATTTATCACTGGAACGGTTCGTAGCAATCGTGTTGCAGAGGGAGCAACTAACTTAAAAATTAGAAAAGCTTTACCTTGCGGTGAACATGACTTTATGTTTGATTCTACTAATAAGATTACTTTGTGTCGATATCAAGACAACAAATGGCTTAAAATTATGATCAAATAGCGATGTAGAGGTACATTCTGTTGTCAACTGGAAAAAATCAGACACAAAAAATCAAATGAGAAGTCAATACAAATACACTACGATCAAGAACCAATGCTTTATAACTATAATGAAGGTATGGGGGAGTGGACCTATTTGACAATAGTGTCCAAAACTACCGTGTTAACATTCGTGGCAAGAAGTGGTTTTGGCCGCTATAACTGTCAACACTTAATTCTTTTATTGGTAAATGCATGGAAGCTGGGCTGTCTCCTCACAAAATAACAAAATAAAAAAACGTTGAGTCCAATTAACTTCGAGGTAATGGTCACAGAAAACCCTTTATTAACAAACGAGAATATGAAGAATTTGGATGGCCAGCAGTTTGAGAGACCGCGTCATTTAGACGTTTCTGGAGAAAACATTATTGTTAATCAACTAGAAAATAAGTCTCGTAGGTTTCAACTAAAAGGATGCGGAAAACCCACAAACGCAATAAGCATGTTTAT
The DNA here is from genome assembly GCA_963693315.1 of Diogma glabrata. NCBI lineage: Eukaryota > Metazoa > Arthropoda > Insecta > Diptera > Cylindrotomidae > Diogma > Diogma glabrata. The sequence goes on from OY856187.1 coordinate 76,099,145, forward strand.
GCCAATTGTTTTAAAAAACAACACTGTATCTTAATTTATTCTAAATAAAAATCTAAATTAAATCAATCAATTTTTTTTAAACATAAACTTTGTAGTATACATGTATTTTTTATATAGACTCAGCGCCAGCGTTCGATATTACGAACAGTAAACTTTTCCAATTTCCGGAAAAACGGTAAAATATTATTGGCTTTCTATCTCAGATTCGGGCTTATGGGCATCAAATTACTATAAAAAAGTATTTGGTTTTATCCTGGAAAATAGTTTCTGCAACTCGCTTCGAAATGGGTTAAGACTTAGGTCCCACAACAACATACGTTTTGGACCATTCTCTATCTAAAAAGCCAATAAAAATTATGGTGTAAGTCTGTGTGTGTGTGTTTTGGTTCATGTCGTGGGTGACATTCCTGCAGAGGATTTTTGAAACTTTGGCAAATGATCCAGGTTCACTTGAAAATGGCGGGGAGCCTTTCGAAAACTTTTAAGTTATTATTATTATTAATCGTATGAAACATAAGGTAAATTATAAGCTAAATAAATTAACAATATCAAGAACAGAAAGAAAAACGAAAACAAATTTAAAAATTAAAGGTCCAAATCTAAATTCTCCAACCATCGAAGAGCGCTTTCTTCGTCCAAGTGGTTAATTTCATATATTCGTCCCTCAAAAAATCTAATAGGACATTCATCTGATATGTGTATCATGCTTTGCTTTTCTGCACCACAGTCACAAGTTGGAGACGAAATGAAATTCCATAAAAACATGCAAGCGTTGCATCTACCCTGAGTCCTGACCAGTGCGTAATCTGTTTAATTTTGACCAAAGCTTGCGAGATAAGTTGGTGCCCAGGTACTCTTTGTGTTAGATCAGTGACTAAATGATGATTATAAACGACTGGATTATTGTTCCACATCTTTTTCCATTCTTCGTTTACAGAAAAATTTTCAACAGAATGTGATTCATAAATTGGACGTCTAGAAGGCAATCTTTTAACTGGAAAATCTGATAATTCTTCAGCGATCAGCAGACTAGGAAATTTATTTTTAATATTAGACCACTCTCGATGTAGAAAATAATTACGTCTAATTTCTGATGAAGCTATATGACTGAGAACGTGTAACCACCGGAGAGGAGTAGTTTTAACAGTTCCTGTTATTAACCTCATATTTATGTTTAATAAAGTATCGATCTTATTTATGTGATGGCTATTTGTAAAAACTGGAGCACAATATTAAGCAACAGAATAAACAAGGGCCAATGATGATGTTCTCAAGGTTGAGAAACCTGCACCCCATGATGTCCCTGCTAATTTTTGAATAATATTAATTCTAGATTTGATTTTCGCAGCAACATTGTTTAAAAGCGAACGATAAGTTAAACTTCTATCCAATGTGACGCCAAGATAATTTGGAGTAGGATTGTGATTAAGTAAAACTCCATCCAAATAAACTGATAGTTTTACATTGGCAAGTGAATTGCTAAGGTGATATGAGTTTACTTCAGTTTTTGTAATATTCGGTCGCAATCTCCATTTTTGAAAATATTCACTTAAAATTACCAAATCAGATGTTAATATGTCCTCGATATGTTTGAATTCTGTGCTTTGGATTACAATTGTAATATCATCTGCATAAATAAATTTTCAGGACTGAGTATTTGGCATGTTATATAGATACAAAGTAAACAAAAGAGAAGCCAGGACAGACCCTTGTGGTACTCCATTATTGAGGATTCTTGATCGACTAGATTTTCCCCAACAAAACAGTTAATTCTCTGTTACTTAACATTTAATTCAGGAGCTTATATAACTTTAGACATGGTATTACATCTAGGAATTTATATAGTAGACCATGTTTCCAGACGGTATCATACGCAGCAGATAAATCTATAAATACAACTCCGGTTTTTAATTTCTTCTGAAAACCAGCCTCAATATGTGTTGTTAAGGCCATAACTTGATCGGTGCAGTTACGAGCTGGTCTAAATCCGGCTTGTTCAGGGGGTATAATAGCATCAATAACAGGAGAAATGCGATTACATATTAATCATTCCAAAAACTTATAGCACACACTTAATAATGCGATTGGACGAAAATTTTCAGGGCGGTCATTTGATTTTCCCAGCTTTAATATTGCAATAACTTTTGATTTTTGAAATAAAGATGGTATGTTTCCAGATGTTAACACGTTCGAGAAAAATTTGGAGAGCCATAATCTCATCCGGGGTCCTGTGTTGATCAGGAATTCATTGTATAAGCCATCAAAACCACCTACTTCTAAATTTAAATCTTCAATAACTTCTAATCACGGCTTATGAACTTATGAAAACTTGGTATATAAGGTTTTAGTATAATTTACAATATTTCTTAATACCAACTTCCGGTTTGTTACTTCCGGCTCAAAAGTTTTTTTTTCAGGTCAGTTTATCCCTGCTGTAGCCTACAATTACCGATCGTTTTTCATGAAATGTTGGTAAAAGCTTTCAAGTAACATGAGAAAGATTTTATCAGCTCTTAGAGTACATTGGATAAAGGGTTAGGGGGTCCACCATGGAACAGGTAGTTTTTTTTTAGGTTTTTTTCCACCATGTTTTTTATGTTTGTTGGGAGCATGCAACATTCGTTCGTGAATGAATTTCGATGACACTTTAGAAAAATATTAGAAAAATGTGAACAAAGAGGTGGGGGATCACCTGAGCACCTGTTTTTTGGAAAGCTCAATAAAACCTGTACCTGAAAATCAAATTGGATCAATCTTGGTACATAAATATTTAGGACGATTCACAACAGTTCTGCATTCCAATTCCGATTTTTCAATTGCGATAAAAAAAATTTTTTTGTAATTTTTTGAAGTTTTTTCAGTGTCTTTATGCACACTACAGCCTACATTAGTGCTGTGATTATGATAAAACTTATGAAAAAGGTTTCAATTGAAAAGAAAATTATAACCATTTGGGACACATTGATATAAGTGGTGGGGCGTCCACCATACAACTGCTGACTTTCCACACTTTGTTTTTAAAGTTTATCGGGAGCATACTTCATTCATTAATCAATTTTAATGACACTCTGCAAATAGATGGAAACTTAAATGACAAAGAACTGATTAGTTTTTGGATAATATCAATAGGATAATATTAATGATATTATTGGATAATATTAATGATTAATGATAGGGGGGGGGCTCCCGAACACCTGTTTATTGTGTCACCATTTTTTTCAATGTTTGTTGAGAGCATACAGCATTCGTTGGTGAATGAATTTTGATAACACTTTGGAAAAAGATGCAAATATGTATGTTTGGTAAGGATCTGATTAGTTTTTGAGCGATAGTGAGCAAAGTGGTGTAGGGTCCCTCGAGCACCTGTTTTTTTTTAAATCTCAATAGCACCTGTACTAGGGTAGCCCTTAGGTTGCTCTAAAATTTTTTTTTTTCATTGCACAGTTTGCGGCACCCCCCCGTTTCGTGCCAATACCCATAAAAATATTATTTGTAAAATTTGAAATCAATCGTTCAATTCTAAGGCGTGCCTGCCCCCTCTCCCCCCGTTTTGTTCTGGCCCTTAAAAACAAATTTTTAATATTTAGTACGACACTATCCCATTTCGTCTCAATACCCATAAAAATATTACTTGCAAAATTTGAAATCAATCGTTCAATTCTAAGGTGTGCCCTCGGCCACTGTACAAAAAATTTAAATTTTTTTTTAAGAGCCACCCTAACCTGTACCTGATAATCGAATTAGATGAAACTTGGTATATAAGCATTTAGTACCGTTCTCAACAGTTTTGCATCCCAACTTACGGTTTGTCACTGCCGTTAAATTTTTTTTTACCTTTTCTCGTACTACAGAATTTATGTTTGTTGAGATACTGCAGCTCTCTATAATATTGATATAATTAGAACTACGCGAAATCTATAACAATGGTTAGCCATTTATTAAAGTTTTTTATGGATATTAGCTCACTATATATCCAGAAAAGGCATCAGCGTCGCAATATATTTTTATTATTTTATGTTTTTTTTGTAAAGCATGGATAATTAAACAATAAATCCTGTCACATACTAAAAGATGACATAGACAATTACTATATCATACGACAGAAGAAATAAAAATAAAACTCTATTCTTCTAGGATCAGAGACCATATAAATAGTAATAAGAATACTATAGTAAATAAGAATTCTTCCTCCGTGCAAGCTTTAGCACTACATCATTAGATACGGATACTTAATAAATTAGATAGTTGAATAGTTGAATAGTTGAATAGCAATAGTTGAATAAATAGAGTTCATCCGTTAGAATACTTTATATGTCATTTTAACTCGTAGTTCAATAAGAAAGACTCGAGTATACGGGGTTGTCACAATTGTAGATCCAAAACTACCAAATAATTTATAAAAAATGATAAAATAATAAAATATGATCTCTCTATGCGAAAACATGATATCGTAGTTTATAAGAATTTAAATTCATATGTAGCAACAATCCCCAGTTGGAAAAACTTAAAAATCTTCAACATTGTAATGGAGTATCAATTAATTAGTAGCTAAACAATGTAGATAACAAAAAACAAATAACAGTTTAAAAATTGATCTACAAATATTTTTGTTAATATTAAAGGATAAATCCTTTATCAAAGAAAGGACCAAAAATATTAAAATCCATTAAACTTAAATGAAACTGAAAGCGTTTCTTCCATATGTATCCAACAATAGTAATAAAACTTTATTTAACATTTTTACATATTTTTCGAGAAAAACATTCACAAAAATTAAATAATTCAAAAAACCTTCACCGAAAACTAAAGACCAACTTAAATCCTTCTTATCAGATAAATTGACCGAATATGCAAATTATGGTAATATTTGGACAAACAATTTTTTTATGCTCAAATAATCATAAAATACGACTTTTAAAGCTTTTTTGTTGGGTTATTTAATAATGATGGTTTACATTTGGTTATATGTTTTGATTCATATGGTTTGGCTTAATTTAATTTTCATTTAATTTTCGTTAATTTTTTTTTAATTTCTTCAGTGACATTGTAATCTATTCAGTTCATTTAACATAATTTTTGATGTAAGTAAGAAATTACATCTTCTGTTACTTGTGTTTGTGTTTTAGATTATTCGTTTTACGTAAATGTTTTAAATTGATATATTATCTTCAATATAACAATATATAATTTTACAAAGTATTTTAATCTAGCAGGTAAAAGAGTTTATCTAAAAAGTTTATAAAAACTTGTCTAAGAACCAATTAACGTTAAGATTATGTTATTTAAAATCATCCTTTAAAAAAAATTTTTTTTTCAGAAATCAAATTGAAAAAAGTAAGAAGATTATATATTAAGATAATGTTTTATGCTAAATTTAAATATTCAGCTTTAAATTCATTAAATAAAATACATTTCAAATTTTCTTTAAAAATATGAATCTTGCGTTCCTGCTTTTTTCATTAGGCAAATTGTTAAAATATTCCAATCCAATATAAATAACCGATTTCTGACCAGCTACAGTTCTGCGAAAGTCAATACTAAAATCATTGATATTTCTTGTGTGATAGCTATGTCTATTGAGCTAACATTATTGAGAGAGAAGTTATGCTTAATGAGGTTGTTCTTTAGTTTATATATAAATAAAATAGTTTCATATTTTATTAGTTTTGAAACTGGTAATAAGTTCGAAGAATACAAATAAATGGTGGGTGTTAACATGGGTTTTTTTTTTGATAATTTTTATTGCTCTGTTTAATAGAATTTGCAATTCGTTTATTAATTTTTTAGATGCTGTACCCCAGATTATTTCAAGATACCGCAAACTGTTGATGACATGAGCATTCAGTATCATATACATAATTTTTTGAGGAAAAAAACTTGTCATTTTACTTAAAACAAAACAAATAACATTGATATTATTTTTTAAATTTGCCATATGGCTGCTCCAAGTGAGTTTGCAATCTATTATAACACATAGATAAGTATATTCATACACTCTTTCTATAGCATAATTATTATATACCAAATGAAATCTAGAGTCATCCTAGAACACATTTTTTTTTCAAATATTATAAATTTTTATTTCGATTAATTCTCAAGACGCTACTATTTCATTAAGTATGGTAAGTTAATGATATCCATTATTTAACGTACACAATCTCAATGTGGTAGAATCATTACAATTAGTTGTTATTCAACTAATCTGAAAATCAATTTTAATATGATCTAGGTTGATCGGGGGGTTAATTTATATGGGAGAAATTGTGAATAGTTAAACTCAAATAACTGGATGAATAATTGGAATTTTTCAATTCTAAAACCAGTTTTGGAATCCTCTAATTAAACCTTACATGTTTTAATCAGAAAAAATTTTACGTGTTTCGTGGCGGTATCGAACCCCATTCATCAGTAACACAAATTCGATACCTTGTGTTATACACGTTTTATCAACTGAGCCATTCAATTGACATGTTTTTGTGGAAATTTTTAGTTAGTGAATTGAAATGTCATCAACAATTACAATGAAGTTAACAATTTCACAAAGATTGCCGACCTAAAGACATGATATATTCAATTAATTATTTCTAATTAATTATCTATCTAATTTTTATAGAGTTATTTCGATTAATTCTCAAGACGCTACTATTTCATTAAGTATGGTAAGTTAATGATATCCATTATTTTACGTACACATTCTCAATGTGGTAGAATCATTACAATTAGTTGTTATTCAACTAATCTGAAAATCAATTTTAATATGATCTAGGTTGATCGGGGGGTTAATTTATATGGGAGAAATTGTGAATAGTTAAACTCAAATAACTGGATGAATAATTGGAATTTTTCAATTCTAAAACCAGTTTTGGAATCCTCTAATTAAACCTTACATGTTTTAATCAGAAAAAATTTTACGTGTTTCGTGGCGGTATCGAACCCCATTCATCAGTAACACCAATTCGATACCTTGTGTTATGCACGTTTTATCAACTGAGCCATTCAATTGACATGTTTTTGTGGAAATTTTTAGTTAGTGAATTGAAACGTCATCAACAATTACAATGAAGTTAACAATTTCACAAAGATTGCCGACCTAACGACATGATATATTCAATTAATTATTTCTAATTAATTATCTATCTAATTTTTATAGAGTTATTTCGATTAATTCTCAAGACGCTACTATTTCATTAAGTATGGTAAGTTAATGATATCCATTATTTTACGTACACATTCTCAATGTGGTAGAATCATTACAATTAGTTGTTATTCAACTAATCTGAAAATCAATTTTAATATGATCTAGGTTGATCGGGGGGTTAATTTATATGGGAGAAATTGTGAATAGTTAAACTCAAATAACTGGATGAATAATTGGAATTTTTCAATTCTAAAACCAGTTTTGGAATCCTCTAATTAAACCTTACATGTTTTAATCAGAAAAAATTTTACGTGTTTCGTGGCGGTATCGAACCCCATTACACTTTTCGACACACAACAAACACATCCGCAGACGTTAAAATATTTAAGAAGTCTATGTGACCATCATTTCAATCGATAATTGTAGTTTTTTAAGTTTTCAAGCCACGCATCACATTATCAAAATTACCTTCAGCAAGTGGTTTCTTACAAATAAAACACAAATCAGCCATAACTTTCAAAATTTTACGTCCGTCGATGCCGAGATCGGAAACGAGAATAAACGACAGTTATTCAAAGTTCAAGGTAATATTCACGGTTGACCTTGCATTACATTACGTATAGCTGAGCGCTGTGTGCTCACTGCCCTCTATCGCAAAAACGGTTGAGAGCATGAAAAAATGTTCCGGTTAAAACTGGTCGCAAATTTTATGCTCTACAATTTCTGTGATAGATTTTAACATAATTGGAGCAATAGAAACCGAGATAATCGCCAAAAACTGTTTTCGAGACATGAGATTTTATAAGACTTTTGAGAACAACTTTACGAACGCCAAAATGAAGATATATACGAAAATTCAGTTTTTTATCTCTCATTCCGAGGTTGACCCCCTTTTTATGCTAAAATGACTGGACCAAAGTAGGTTAAAATCTTTTTAATAACTTAATTTTATGTTTCAAGTTTGAATAAATGAATGCAAATTTCACAATTAGCAACAACTTAATAATGTTTAAAATAACACCAGATAGTGGCTAAACTATCCACAACATTCTCTACTCCCAAGTAACAAATTTTGTTTACAAATTTATTACAGTACATTTACCCTGTAATCGTAAAGTTACGGTGGTAACTGTACCGTAAACGTGCAGTAAGTATTTCGTATACATTTTGGGGAACAATTTTGGTTTATACTGAACGTTTACGGATATCAATTCACGTAAGAATTATGTATGATTGCAAACACGTACGTAGTGTTACAGAAAGCAAAATGTATACGATTTTTATGACTACGGATATCTTACAAAGAAGCTACAATTTCATACTTTAATACAGAGTTGTAGATGATTTTTTGTAAACAAAAAATATAAATAAATATACAAATACAATATAATATACAATTTTATATTTATAAAATGCAAATATTATATTTTGGCATAGCTATTTAAATTTACAAACGAATAATAAAATTTCGATTAAATTTTGCTAATACTTCTAAAATAATAACGCGCCAAAAAAATAATAAATTATTAAATATAATTTAAAGAAAAATTTTATTTTTCAATTTATTTTAGAGAGATAAAATTATGTAATTTTTTTAAAACATTATCATAAATTTAAGGTTTCCTAAAGGCGATGTATAGCCGAGTGTGTTAAAGCGCTAGTCTATGCATTGTTAGGGTCGACGGTTCGAATCCAGTCCAATCCAATATGGATTTTCTGGATTAGAATTACAGAGCCGATTTAGATGTTAAGTATTGGTGTCGGGTAGTTCATAAGTTAGTTTAAGAAGGTGATATAGGCTAACCGCCTCAACCATTTAGTTAAGTAGAACTAAAAAAAATAAAAAAAAGGTTTCCTAATATATTAATAACATAAGTTATAAAACCCAATAAAGTATCATTAAATGTATTTTGTTTATTTTTTGTTCAATTCAGTCAAATATTAATTTAGCATAGACATGGCGGAGTTTTCATTTGTAAGCTTTTAGAAACAAGTTAACCCTATATGTAGATATACAGAGAGTACATAGAATATACACATTTACATTTTATTTACATTTACACTTCCATATTTAAAATGTTAACATGTTAACGTTATGTAAACGCTATGTGTTTGTTTTGTAAACATAGTCATACAATTACAACTTCCCATTCAAAGAGTTTACTTGTATATATTACGTAAGCGTTTAGTATTACCCTCGTTATTGTGCATATACATTTACACTTTCATTTTGTAAACTTGTAAATGGTGTGTAAAAGCTTTGTATAAATCTGTTTACAACTTTTGACATTTCTGTAATAAACAAAAGTAACCTTAACTAAATTTTATTTTGTACAAGCAGTCATCAAATGGGTATACAATAAATGTTGGTAAAGGTCCAAATTTTTTTTACATCAGCGGGGGGGAAATGGGGGTAGACTATGAACATTTGAGCTAACACAGCTAACACCATCAATTCCATTTACATATGTCAATAAATTAATGTTAATGTAACCTGGCATAACGATTCGGTCATATTTAAATATACTAAGTCTTAATATTTATTGTAACTGTTTTACTAAAGGGCCCAATTGTTGTAAATTTGGCATTGTTTGACCACAATAAAGAAAATAATATTCTATGACAATTTTGTATGTGCGTAAGGTGGCTGTTACACTGGAGCATAATCACTATCTATCCCTAATCAGTCTATATTATTTCTGGCTTGGGTTTAGATCAATATTGATCTATTAAATGATATTATTGGTAGGAGTTGGAATTTTGACATGGATCATATATTTTTAAAACACCGAGTTTGATCATATAAACCGTTTCCTTTATTAATTTGTTAATAATTTTACTCTTCTATAATTTCTATAATAGAAAGATGCAAAATGAAAAGGTGTAGTAGTTTTTTTCATTTTAATGCAGGAAAAATAATAATTTTTATTTCAGTTATCTTGTAATAAATTAAATATTTTGACATAAGAAAACTGTATAAATTATGTGACAGTATAAATACATTCATAATGTAAATATTCCGTAAATATACGGCAAGTATATAAGTTCTCATTAAAGTTTTGTAATTAATCTGTAAATGTAAATATACATTTACAAAGCCAACGTTTAGTAAATATACGAGGTAGCTATAAGCTCTCGTAGACTCTACACAATGTAATCATTTTGTAGAAGTAATCATACAGTTACATGGTACATAATCAGAAACGTTACATTTGAACCTTTAAGTTTACAATTACACTGTAGCTTTACTATGTACAATCAGAAACAACATTTTGTAAAAGTATAAATACCGCAACATATCTTGAGTACAGTTTGTGTTCCGTAAATTACACAACAATAATTTGTGACTATAATATATACAAAATGCTACTTGGGCTCTCTCATAGAAACGCTTGGTGTCTTCTGGCTTACTATCTTCAACAAACGGCTAAAATCTGGTGATTCGAATAATTCCGGATTGGGAATAATGGTGGCTTACGTTAACCTAAAATGTTCTAAATCAAATTCGCAAAAATGTTTGAGTAAAAAATCGAACCCTAGTAGACCTCTTTACGCCAGATCAGCCACAAGAAATAAAGGATGCACTCTTGTACTTCCAATTTGTATTATTAATTTTCAACGCAAACGGGGGCTCTTTGACCTGTTATAATAGTCCTTAATATCTCCGCTTGAAAATAAAGTTACTCGCTGTCAAATTGATTTCCATATATGTATGCTTAAAATAGTAGCGGAGGTTACAGAATCGAGGACAAAATTGCAAATTTAGTTCACTACTTAGTCGTTATCAGTAGCGTTTTTTCGTCGTATTTATATAGTGATTTAACGAAAACTTCAAGAGTGCAGTTATTTTGCATTTGTGTTCAAGTCAGACTTAGCCCGTCAAGCCTGACTAACTGAAGTTGCCGTGCGTTTATTAAGGCAACATGAACAATTGTTCAGGCAATTTGTTTGTATGGAAAATCTCGTATTAGCTGCTTATTTAGTTGGCAAATAAGGAGGTTATTTAGCAGGTGATGATTATCTGAACGTCTTCTTTTTGAAAACTTGGTCTGGGGTCTTGGTTCGGCTGATTCTTCCTCATTCACAACCTCAGTAGCTAGGACAATTTGGTGGTTTGCTCGTGTAGCTATTCAAGAAACTTGAAACTCAATTGACTTTGTGAGAACATCGCATAAATTTTGAGGTATTGTCATCCGAAGAGGATCTTGTACATAAAAGTTGGCAATTCCATCAATAAACTGCATCATTGCTACACGATCCTGTGTGAGAAGTAGACTATCTCGAAATGCTGCTCGAGACAGTCGTTCAATATCCGTCGAAAATCTGCTAGTAATTCCCTAGGTTTTTGTACACGGTTACGTATAGCTTAGCTGAGCATGACATATATCACTGGATGTAATTTTGTTTATTTAATGTACAAAAAGATTTTCTTTCGTATATAATAAATATACATTCAAATACATTTAGCAGCTCTAAATTTAAACTTATAACAAATTATTAGACTCACTCCTTTTGTTTAATAAATTTAAACAAAAATTGGGAGGAAAGCAGTGTTATTCAATGGTAAAAAGTGTTATTGAACTTAAATTAATAAGATTTTGTAATTTCAGTCTGATTTTCGTAACACCATATATTTTTATTACGATTTTTTTACGAAATCTATCTAAATAAATTTTTATACGAAATATACCTAAAACAATCAAATCAGCTATCTTACAGCTTTACAATCTCAGATCTTTTACCGAACTCTCAAAATTTTCAATTTTTTCTGTTTCGTTCATTTTTTGTTTTCCTTTCAGTATTTTGCAAGGCAAATTGATCTAAAAACTGATACCAAATAGTTTGTGATTTTAAATTAAAATACAGATTACAATTAGGGCATGGTCGATTAATCGATTGGGACTAAATATCGATTAACGATTAATATGAACATTTTAACACCGATTAATCGATTAATCAATTAAATAAAATTTTCACTAATTCCAATATTTTTAATTTTTATTAAATTTTTTTAAACAAATACGCGCGGTATATCATATTTAAAAGTTCAACTTTTACAATGACATAAGAAAAAATACAAATTTAATGGCTATCGGTATTAGTGGCGTAAAGTAGGTCTTTTTTTGCATAAGAGTGAAATTGTTGCTCTATGCGAAAGCAAAAAAGATACTTTGTACTCCGAATTACATACAAGATTTTTGTCTTGTTTCATTAATAGGATCTGTATCTCGCTCTGTCAGTGGAATTTTCAGACCTTACAAAATTATGTGTTTAAAAATATACTGTACTAATTGAAAATGATAAGAAACTATTCAAGCTGTATCCTTCATAATGGAAAGTATACTTCAAACCATAGTTTACTGGTTGGATTAATAATAAAAATATTACTTAAGGCAAAGTAAAGATTTTTTTTTTAAATAAATTTGTAAATTTTAAACATTTAGTAAATTTAGATTAATCGATTAATAATTTTTTTGTTCGATTAATCGAACAATTTGCGAAATGATCAATTAATCGAACAATCGATTAATCTAACCATGCCCTAATTACAATTGATATCTCACTGCTATTGCCAATATTATAGTTCAAAAATGAAATAAAAACTTACAAATCAATAAAATCTGATAACTCTATAGCATGGTGCATAAAAGCAAGCAATTTTTTTATTGTGAGGTTAGATCAAGATGCTGACCAGGAATTCTTGTAAACATTTACATCAAACGAGGAACCCAATATAAATATCTAACTGACAAAGAGTGTTTATTTTATTTATAACCTTCACTTTCAGTTAAAGAAGGTAAGTAAATCAAACCTCCACTGCCGATGTCAGAATCAAGTAATACGAGATTATTTAAAATTACAGTAAAGTTATCAAAAAAAAATCTTACTTTACAAATAACTATTACAGTTTTCTGAAATGAAATGATAAACATTAAATTACCAAATTATTGTTGTAAATCAATCAACTCAAAACAATAGTTTATAAATTTACTATAATTGATGTCAAAATCTTCAAAAATATTTAATGTGTAACTAATTTGCCAAATCTAATTAATCTCAGAGGACTGTAATTATCTCATACTTACGAAAATGATAATGAAAATAGTTTTCAAACTAAATAAAAATATTTATAGTTTTACTGACATGAATTATTATATAATAGAAATAGGTTTATTGCCAAAAGGGAATTTGAATTGTAGATATAATCTTCAAAGGTACTATAGTAATTTTATGATTTCAGGATGTGATAAATAGTTGTCATATCAATTCATGCATAATTTGTGATAAATGAAACTCAAGTTTCATTATATATATATAGTGAGACATAAATTTTATGTAAAAAGTAATCCCGTAAAAAAATTTTGAAAAAAATGCGTAAATGTGCATAAATGGTGCATGTTACAAAATCCCCGTGCACAAAACTGTCCATAATACATGTCATGCACATTATGGGCTCTCATACCGTGTACATGTCGTAAGACGCCTTAGCACGTATGTAAGGTGACCATTTTTTTACAATGAAAAGGGGGACGAAAAATTTTAAGAAAGATTTACAATTTAAATGCAATTTTTCGGGTCCGCATTATACCATCGAAAAATCAAATCATCGAATCGTGTTATAGAACCGAAAATCAGTAGACCGAAATTTAAATAAAATAAGAAGCAAAAAGAAAATTTGTTTAAAAATTTGCAAGAACAATATTAAAGTAGGGTTGCCACTATATCCGGCAGTGGCGTATTCCTTGATCATGTGACAAATTGCCTTCCTGATTGATTAAAGCGCCGATAAAGAGTTCTATGAAGCCTTGTTTCTTCGAGCATTGAGCGAGCAATAGCTTGCAATCAAGTAATATTCCACAACTCAGATTGTGGCTGCTACCGTTGACTGACTACTGCTCATTTGCCAGCACCTCGAAAATATCACCTTGGCTAGTGATACATAATAATTCAAAATTTAATTATTATATATGTCAAAATTTATTTAATTATCAAAATTTAATTACGCATGGAGGGATCAGATTTTATTAATTTGTTAATTTTTTTCTATTTTTTGATCCACGGGTGTGACAACCCCGCGTACTCCTGTCCCTGCTATTGGCATATGAGTTAACGTGAAATATCGCATACCACTGGCAATAGCAGTGAGATATCACTAGCCAAGGTGATATCGGGGGGCTGGCGGATGAACTGTATTCAGTCAACGGTAGCACTCTCAATCTTAGCTAATGAATATTCCTTGATGCTGGAACGCTGTAGCTTGCTCGAAGAAACGAGCCTTCATATAACTATATATCTGAGCTTTAATCATTGAAAAATATACTGCGTCCCATAATCAAGGATTATGCCATTAGCTGGACTATTGGCAAACCAATTTTAGTTTTGTTCCTGCAAATTTTTAAAACAAATTTGCTTTTTATCTCTTATTTTATTTTTATTTTCCCTATCCTATCACGAAATATTGGCCTATGTCATATTTTATATGTGATAGGATTTATGGTTTAGTTATCTATTATTTAACAAAAAAATATTAAAAAAAAAAAACAGATTTGCGTCCATTAACATCCTTTGAACGCACGTTGTTGTGGGACCTTGGTCTTAAAAGGTTTTTATGTGTTGTTGTAACACATATTGTAATGCCTACTACACAACACATTTTATTAAATAAAAAAAAAAAAAATATAACACGTATTATAGATATAATTTAAAGTTTTGAAATTATTGTACTACAACTAAATAATTGTAAAATTAAATCATTATAATTACTTTGTGAATCTTTCCAAAGGTTTGTGGCTGTATTTAAAATCATCCCAAAAAAAAAAGAAATTTGTTGAAATTATTTGTTGAAATCAGATCCATCAGGCCTCAAACGTATTCTTTTCCCCGCTTTACTCGCAATTGGTTTGTGTTTTATCAAGCAAACTGTTAAGGTCACTTACCTTCATAGTGAAGAAAGATTTTTTTGTGATTTCGAAATGAAAAGGGATTTCTTTTTTCCGTACATCGGACAAATGCATGCTTTGCCCACAAAGTTTAAGAAAAGCGTCATCAGCACCATTAACGCATTATGTTGTGGGATTTAGCTCTTAAAAGATATCTATATGTATTGTTGTGACACATATTAATACCTAAACACAACACTTTTACCAAAAAACACAATATTTCTTTCATAACCGTGAAAGAGTCTACAGAAACTAAGATCGTCGTTTCTTAATAAAAACTTATAAAATAAATATAATAAAGACTTTATTTCATTTCCGCATGGAGGAGTCAGTTTGTGTTGACACTTAATCTTAGTTATGACCTTATGAGGTATTTGGCACGCTGTCATCATTGCACGTTGTTGCTTGCTCGAAGAATAGAGCTTCATAAAACTCTATGTGTGGGTTTTAATAGTCGAGGAAGACGAGAAGAGAAGTATGTCACACTATCAAGGAATATGCAATTAGCTGGATAATTGGCAACCCAATTTTAGTTTCGTTACGGCAAACATTTAAAATAAATGACAAACCTACTAAAACCTCAAACATATACCACGTCTCAATAAGTTTGAAAACCAGGATTCAATGTTATCCATAGATTCAAATAAGCAGGTGTTCAGGAAACCTCTTATACATTTGTCCAATTTTGAAACAAAACCAGATCCTCTACTTTCAAGTGAGCCTTGACACATATACTAAGCCCTATAACACAACACTTTTTATTTAATAAGTTGTGCGTGGAGTCCCTCCACGCGGAAGCACAGTGGTACAGATCAATTTCAGTTCGGCAAAAATTCATTTTATGAGTGATTCTTATGTATTTTTTAACGCTGAATCCGAATCTGCCTAAATATATAATTAAAAGATTTATTATCAAAATCAAATATTATAGTACGAGATCCGGCTGCAGGATTAGTGCGCTCATCGATTTTTTGCTAAAACCAAATTTTTATGTATATTTATAATTAGGAGAATATATATCTACCAGGTTGCCTATCAAAATTTGGCCGCCAGTATTTTTAATTAAATTATTTTTAATTGATTTTTGGGAAAAAATTTCGTTCACTTGTTTTTTAACTAAATTTCGTCTACATCACGGCAAATTATATAACGATTCTAAAAAATCACGGTTGCCGTTGCGCACCTGGCCGCACCTCTTCGCAGCCAGGCGTAAACAGGTATGATTTCGATACATTTATACGTTCATAACGTACATTGATTAATTCTATATCAAATTAAAGCTAATTTTTTTCTATTTATTATCATATATGGTTGCCTAATTAAATCCGGCCGCATATAAGGGTTGCTGGCTGTTAAAGATGATAAATATTTAAGGTAGAGTGAAAGAGAGTTAGCGCGTAATATCATTTGTCAGACGAGGATAGCGGATGGATAGCAACGGTCAATTAATTATTATTTTAAAAGAACACGGTCAACGAATTACCTTATAAATATATACACAAATGATTAAAACAAAAATCTTAGATTAATCATTTGCATAGACACTACAACACTGCCGTGCTAAGCAGAAAGGCCGTATCTTGCTTTTTTGTCAAAAATGAGTTATGCATCTATGATGAT
The DNA here is from genome assembly GCA_963693315.1 of Diogma glabrata. Lineage (NCBI taxonomy): Eukaryota > Metazoa > Arthropoda > Insecta > Diptera > Cylindrotomidae > Diogma > Diogma glabrata. The sequence continues at coordinate 76,115,843 of OY856187.1, forward strand.
ATAATAACAGTCATATAAACCATTAATCATATAAACCATTTAATTAATTTCTTCATTCAAAAATTGCTCTTTTAAATATACCGTATCTTCTTTAAAAGTATCAAATTTACTATTTAATTATCCAATAAATAATATTTTACAACATTAACAAATAACACTGGTCAACAAAAAAAAAATTTTTTTTGGGTTTCTGTTCTCATGCTTAAATTCTGATTCTAGACATTGAAAAACACTTAAATATTTCATATTTAGTTCGTAAAGTTTGCTTTGGTCTTTTGGGGTTTAATACGAGAGAGCTCATACGATTACGATACGTTATTCACTTTTAGACATTAATTTCTTGTTATTTTACATCTATATGTTATTGTTCATCAAAAATCTTGAATAAAAAAGACTCTTGTATCTAAAACAATGTTACTTCGGTCTGAAAGACCTAAGTATTACATTCATGAGCTCAAAGTGAAATTCTTACCCCCACTTTTTTGGCATTTCTCGACGTTTTAGGACCTACTAACTGATTCTAAAAAAGCAAAAAAAAAAAAGGGTGTGTCTGTCCGGCCATCACAACCGACGAAATCTAGAAAAGCGTTGGACGGATTTCAAAATTTTTTTTTTCTAAAAGTAGGTTTACTTAATGGGATGAGCCGAAAGGACGATGTGTTTGATAACTGTACCGGAAGTGTGTCGAAAAAATCGTCAAGTGTGTCAAAACAAGGAAATTTGCATATTTTTTGCTTAAAAAACGTTCATTTTAAGTGATTACGAGTAGGAACATCGAATTTGGAGAAATCTTGATGGTTGGGATTGGTATGTGAGACCAAAATCTAGATTATTGCATTATAAGTTTGTCAAAAAAATGTTGTCAAGTGTGTCAAAAGAAAGATTTTTATTTATTTTTTTACACAATTTTTTGGAAAAAAAATAAAATTAATTGTTTGTTTGAAATGAAGTTTTATTATTATTATTGAGAATTATGGCATTATAAGTTTGTCTAAAAATTTTGTCAAGTGTGTCAAAAGATTTTTATTTAGTTTTTTACCTAATTTTTTGGAAAAAAATAAAATTTGTTTGAAATGAAATTTTATTATGATTATTGAGAACTATGTTGTCAAGTGTTTCAAAAGAAAGGTTTTTATTTATTTTTTACCCTATTTTCTTAGAAAAAAATAAAATTAATAGTTCGTATGACATGATATTTTATTATTATTATAGAGAATTATGGCATTATAAGTTTGTCAAAAAAATAATGTCAAGTATGTCAAAAAATGATTTCATTTATTTTTTAGTCAATTTTTTGGAAAAGAAAATGTAACTGTTTTTATGACGTAAATGTAATTTAAAATGAAATTGGACATGGAAATTTTTGAATTTGTTATAGTTTTTGAAATATTTTTGGAATTTTGAAAAAGTTTGAATTTTTGATTTTGTAATAATTTTTGCAATATTTTTAGAATTTTGGAAAAAGTTTTAATTTTTGGTTTTGTAAGAATTTTTGGAATATTTTTAGAATTTTGAAAAATTTTTGATTTTTGATTTTATTATAATTTTTGGAATTTTGAAAAAGTTTGATTTTATTTAATTTAACAATATTTTTGGAATTTTGATTATAATTTTCCGGCAACGTATTGATGTTTCGTGTTAGTTTTGTAATAAATTTTTAAACAGAGATAAAAAATACTTGTACTTTATTAAAGAGTTCTGTTTGATATACATCGCTGCCCAAAACTAAAAACCATGTCCTCATAAAAGTTTTTTGCCGTAAACTATATCAAAATCCTTAACCCAGACCGAAGTCTTGATATCTCAGAGCTGTGAGATTTCAGCCCCTCCATATTTTTCTAATTATAATTTACAGTGGAAGTGTAGAAAAAATATAGAAATCAGTAATTTTTGCCGAAAAATTGAAAAATCGCTCTAGTTTCTACAGAAGCAAACTTTAATCGGAAAAAAAAGTTTTGTCGTAGGCAAAACCAAAATTTAACATGTAGCAGTCAGACCCAAAAATAGTGTTGACCAGTATAATATAACCTTCTATCTCTCTGATTTAAACCAAAATTTGAAATTTTTTTGACTAAAAATATAGTTTTGATTAGTTTGACTGTGAAACTTGAAAATTAAAAAGTGTTAATATCTCAAAATGTCAAAAATTCAAGATACGGCCTTTGTGCTTAGCACGGCAGAACAAACAACCATAAACCTAAATTTTTATTCTGTAAATAATTTTCTATTTCGCCAAAACAACAATCATCAAAATCTGAATAAGAAAAGAAAATGAGTCTTCTATCAGGAGTCTTCTATCAAAATAAGCTGCATTATGGATTATTTTTGATAGAAGACTCCTGATAGAAGAATGTTCAAACGTTTAACGCAACCTTTTTGTTTATTTTTTGGAAGTGGCATTAGAAGTTTCACTTCAAAAAAAATAAAATATATCACTGTATATATTTTTTTTATTTAATGTACAGAAACATTGTCTTTCGTATATAATAAACTAGCAGGACCCAGCGTATTTTGCTACGCTTATATATAAAGTTTGTGCGCAGACATCTTGTTGACGTAGTAGCAATGATTTCAAAAAAGTGGTAATGAGAAATGATAGCATAATTTTTAATTGTACTTTTTAAAAATATGAATGAAAAATAATCAGCACTCCAGCTAAGTTCGGATATATGAAAGATTGGTGATCGAATAAGTTTTCAAGTAAGCAATAAAAAATATACAGTTCTCATGCATTGTATTTGTTCCCGACACGAAACAAAAATTTCTCAATCAAAAAGTTTTGTTTATTTAACATTATGCTCGTCGCATCTTGTCATAAGAAAGAAAATTCGAAAAAACTCGATATGATAACATTCAATTTCTATTGTGTCATTTTTATTTTTATTAACTTATTTTAATATGGAAAGAATTTCAAAATGTCGTTTTAATTCTATTTATTTATCCGAGTACTTGTGGGTACACCATTGAATAAATATCTAAGGAAGAGTAACTAGACATTTTGAGTGAAGCATCTAATTTTTAGTATTGGTGAAGTTTGATAGTGTTTGCATTTTAGCTGGGTGATGCTGTTTACAATTTGCATATTTATATTTTCAAAACAAAGAAAAGAAATAATAAATGTTACATATAAATGTAAAAGCCTAATATGTTTGGATAAAATATTTCCTTATATTTTCTTATATAAATATTTTTAATTGTCCATAAAACACAAATTTTAATCATATTGAATTACTTTAAGAACACCTTATAATCGGCTGTGATTACGTTTGAAATATTGTTTGACAACGATGGATTAAGAAAAATTACATTTATGTAGGGTAACAAAATATAAAATTAAACTAGAAAATAACAGTTTTTGTAAAGCAAATACTTTATGCTTTTGTTAAAACATCATTCTAAACCCTTTTTATGCGTAGTATTAGTCAAAATATTCTAATCATTATTCATTGATATGAAATTCGATGATCAAATTTCAGTGTATTTAAGGTTATTTTGTACATATTTTAATGAAACACTTCATTTTTATGAATAAACTACTGAACAAATACTAATAATTGTTTTGTAAAACATTAATTTAAACTTTAATTTTTATAAATTTTGTTTAATTTGAATATCTTAAAGTAGAATTTTGGATAAAAGCTATCATTTTATTTTAAAATACATAACGAAATATGTCAAATGTCATGGATGAAGAACGCACAGATATACAAATTACATACTTCAAAAAATATTCGTGTAGCCACACGTAATTATTCTTCCTTATATATTTATTCAATGGGGTACACTTTATTTTTTGTTTTTCCGTTTAACGGAATGGTTTTCCTAACGCGTTAGCCACATACAGTTGTCCTTGTAAGAAGCACGGATTCTCCAAATTTAGTCCACATACTTGCTGTAACTGTCCTTGTGATATGTTGATGGTCATTGTAAAAGCGAGTTGGACTGAAAACGAAACGTTTGAGTTCAAATGCCTTATCTGTTGGAATACGTGGCAACACTATATCTTCCGGTTCGAATTTTCCATTTAAAATTGTGGCTTCAATGACATTGTTCATCATCTTTTTCACTGAACATTTCAAAAAAATTTGTGCAACTTCAAAGTATTTGACATATTTAGAATTACAATGTATGTCACAAAACACATAAAAACCTTTTAAGACCTAGGTTCCACACCATCATGTTTTTTAAGACGTTGATGGACGCAAATTTCTTTTTTTTTTGTTTTTTATGTTCTATTTAAAGAATGGAAAACCAAATAATAAATCCTTTCACATAATAATGTACCACATAGGGCAATATTTCATAGTAGGATGGAGGACATAAAAATAAAATACTTTTTTTTTCAAATTTGCAGGAACAAAACTGAAATTGGGTTACTAAATTTCTGAGTTTACGCACCGTTTTCCTCAATCCATCATATATAACAGTTATATGGAAACTCATTTCTTCAAGCAAGCAAAAAAGTTCATTCTTAAAAAAAAATATAAAAATAAAAAAATTGCGTCCATAAACACCTTAGAAGCATGTTGTTGTGGGATGTAATGGATAGTCTGGCATAATGTCAGAACGCAGTGTATTACAGTCGCAGTTTCCTTAGTTGTTGTTCCTTATATTAATCTGTCCCACTTGTAATAGATTCTCATCCCTTCGTCATCAATAGTCATATTTCATGTAGTTTCCTTAACCCATAGTTTCCTTATATTTCTCAAAATCTACTAAATCTGCAATAGCCGGACAAACGTATGGGGAGAAAGAAAATTACACTAATTACCTTGAATTATTTATTCATTAATATAACACAATATTGGTTAATTTGAATTGATTAATAATTTTCCTTAATCATCATCCGTATAATCACTACAAATTAATCAGAATTTAATCTTACAACGCACTAAAATTGACGCCCGTTATACTTCCATTCGATTGTTCTCGCCTTACTACTTGAGTTTGAACTTTTTTTTGTTTCAAAACACAAACCGTAATGAAACAACGAAATTCTTAAAACCTCACAACAGCTACGTGTATTTTGTTTCCAATCGTCAACATACAACGAATTGCTATTTTTGCTTTGTTGACCATTTGATTTGTCTTTGTATGGGTGTTTTGCTTTCAACAATCCTTCCGTGTTTGATCCGAACTTCACTGTATTGATATTGCCGAATGTAGTTATTAAATTTCCAAACATCATATCCATGATCGAATCTGCATCTAGTTCATTTTGAATTCAATTATAAATGTTATGGATGTGTCGGAGATATTCTGGATCCCAACCTTATTTTAGTACAATATTATCAAGTAGCAAACGGTTTTGTGAACTATAATAAGTTCCCAATAATTTGAAAGTCTGATGTAAATTAATTATCTCTCATCTAAACACTGTATTCGAGTTATTGCGAGACTACAAAATTTGGCTATATAATGAGCCACTGTAGCCTTTTCACCTGCTTATTCTATTACATTCTGATTCTTGTGTTGACGTCTTTTAGTCAATTGGATGTCAAAACAACCGCCAGCTGTTGTGTTATTAATTAATTTTTTTGCTGTTGACGTTTACCCGCCGAATATTTTGGGTGTGGTAATTTGTGTGTTTTCGGAGAGGATAATCTCAGTAAAAACAATTCTACCTTTTTTTTTGGATGTTACTGAACCAACTAAGATATCAATTGAAGAGCTACAAAACCAACGAAAGGATTAACTGGAACCACAGGTAATGAATATTATGGAATTATTTAGTGAAAGAAGACTCATTACATGAGAACGTTGACCGTGGGATCCATAGTTTAATGTTTGTGGTTATCCAATTATTGAAAGCCTCAAGTATATGTTTATAATGAAAGTTATTTTGTTGCAACTAGTGTTTATAAACTTGACACAGTATTTTCATTGCAATTGGTGTAGATACAAAATCTTAAATTAATTCATTACAAGTAGTGTGTTTACTAATCTAAAATTCATTAATCACCGGTAGTGTTTATAACCTTGAACAATTAGCTGAATGGCAATCCGAATGAATATATTGCAATTAATGTGTATAATAATCAAAATTAATAAATTCCTAGTCGTGTGTATAACGTTACACAGTAATTTAAATGCAATTAGTTATCTATAAAATTAAGGCTAGTTGATTGCGATTGGTGTACGCACAAACCACATTTCATTCATGGCAAGTAGTAAATGTATAAATCGAAATGCCTTCATTACAATTAGTGGTTATAAACGTTAGAGATTAGTTTAAATACCACCGAACTTAGTATATGGCAATTAATGTATCTACACTTGGAAAATCTGTTTAAGCAAAATTAGTATGTTGCCGTTAATGTATATACACTTTGTAAATCCGTTTATTTACAACCAAAATTAGTATGTTGCAGTTAATGTATATACAAATTTCTAATACTATCCCGACAAAAAAACGAACATAGTAAATTAGAAATTACAATTAGTGATTGTGTAATTTATTGAACTATTTATTAACTTTTTGTACATAGCAAAATTAGAAATTACAATTAGTGTTTGTGTAATTTATTGAACTATTTATTAACTTTTTGTACATAGCAAAATTAGAAATTACAATTAGTGCTTGTGTAATTTATTGAACTATTTATTAACTTTTTGTACCTAGCAAAATTAGAAATTACAATTAGTGTTTGTGTAATTTATTGAACTATTTATTAACTTTTAGTAGGTAGCAAAATTAGATGTTGCAATTAGTGCTTGTGTAACATTTACATAGTAAAATTATTTAATGCATGTGAAGAGCTGTTCATTACTTCCTTAGTGAATAGGCAAATTAGTTCGTGCCAGTAATGTTATTAACTCCTTTAATTAATATTATTGTTCAATAAATATAAGAAAAATCGTATTCGTGCCTAGTTAAATTATTCCATATCCGCACTGGTTGATACTCCTAAAAGAACATATTACAATTGTCACGGGTGAAGTTACTGCATTTACATCGGAATTTTGTTCAACGATTATTGGTACCAAGAGGTCGTTTGGTACTTATGCAACTTGGTCAACTATAATCAAACATATTATTCCACGTTTACAACTACAAAATTATTCACCGCTGTTGATGGCAAGTTTAATTAACATTTCTAAATATCATTGTATTCACCGTTTATGAATACAGAATTATTTATCGCTGATGATTGCAAGTTTGTTTGACATTTCTGCCTCTCATTTTGGTTCAACAACAAATTTATATAACGTTACTACGTATCATTTTTTTTTTCAACAAAATTTTACAAATTTATATAACGTTACTACGTATCATTTTCGATTCAACAATAGTATACATCATTTACAACATTTTTGATTCAACAAAATTTTACAAATTTATATGCCGTTTCTACGTATCATTTTTGAGTCAACAATAGTATACCTCAATTACAACATTTTTGATCCAACAAAATTTCACAAAAGTTATGTAACGTTTCTACCTATCATTATTTGATCCAACCATATTTCACATCAATTCCATCATTTTTTGATTCAACAAAAGTATACATCAATTACAATATTTTTGATTCAACAATATTTTACATCAATTACATCATTTTTGATCCAACAAAATTTTACAAAGTTATATAACGTTTCTACTTACCATTGTTGATTCAACAAAATTTTACATCAATTACAATATTTTTTTCGATCCAACAAAATTTTACGAATATACATAACGTTTCTACTTAACATTTCGTATCACGTTGGTACGTGCGACTTCATTAAACATTGTTATCATACCAAATATTTTTGCGAGATTCCTGACGTGATCCACGTGCGGATGGAGGGCTGATGGAAGCAGAATAGGAGGACGGAGTTTAATCATGGGGTGAGTGAATTTACTTTATTAATTAGGTCATAATGATAAAGGGGTGTGAATGGGTGTGTGTGTATGTGTGTGGGCGTGTGTGAGTGAACGTAGGGGTTGGACGTGTTGATCGTGGGTCTTTCGCAACAGGGGTCGCCAGAGTCTTCGTTTTTCCACTTGTATTTCTTTCCATTTCTGCGAATTTTCGTGAATAGCGTACATGACTGTATTTGTGCTGAAGTAGCAGGGTTACTTTATCGTTCCCATGGACTGAAGCTAGTTTGGGGCTTGAAAATCAATCTCGCTAGGTACGCTTCCTGCTATGTCCTTCTCATTGGTTCGCCACTGAGAAAACGCTTCATTACAAATTGGCGCCCAACGTGGGGCTCCTCTAAGGGTCCCTACCGCAATGTAGGACTCTGGAGGAGTCCCTCCATAAATTCAAAAAACTTGGAAATTTTTTTTTTAAATTTTTTCCTTCAAAATTAATTTTCATTTCCACCATTCTATAGTTAGAAGACTCTGGCGGCGTGGAAGCAATTCCCTGCTTCACACGCGCAGGAGCAAAGGAAGTCTGAGATTCCTCAGACTCTTCTTTGATGGGGAGTTGCGTCCCTACGCCTCCAGCAATGATCCCTTTTTGTATTTGTAAAACGCAAGGGTGAGAATGATTCTTCGGGATCATTCTCAATGGGCTTTACAAACCCACGGACCCTAGTAACGGCTGGGTTTCTTACTGGCACAGGGAATGCCAGAGGTTTCCAGATGCCAGGCTTAGATATTTGTGAAATGGTGTATACGCCTATCACATCCAGCCTGGTCATCTGGTTATGCTCTGGGTTCGCTGTGGCAGCGAGATTCTCAGCTGGGCTAACGACTCCATAACGTTAGAGTCCCCTCCCTGGAGCGTTAGCACCCTATGGTCTGAGTTGTCCGGTTCTCGCGAATGATACTGGGGAACATCTTCCAAAGCAGTTCGATATCAACTGCTGAGGGAAGATGTTCGCCCAGTCTTCATGTCGCGAGTTAATTGGATTAACTCAGATCATAGCACCTCCCCGTATGTTTCGTCGTTCTCGATCACGGATGGGAAGTGTCGGTTGATTGAATAATGGTGCAGAGGATTTATCCTCTGACCATTCCAGCGGCACTTGTCATCCGGGTGACGGGCCGACGACACATATCCCACCTTATTCCTGTCTCACCCCACCTCCTCCTTTCCTTATTCATCCCTTCTTGCTCCCTTTCCCTTACCTTGTTCCCATCCTTTAACGTAGTGTAATTTTAAACTTTTTTTTTGGTCCCCAAACAAACAAAAAAAAAAAAAAAAAAAAACAAAATAAATCAACATGAATTAAGAAAGAACGGCGATCACCACTTCCAACCCCAGAGTGGTGAACTCCCCTCATGGTTGGTCCGTCCGTCTGTCCTTCGTAAAACTGAGAAAAAAAAAAAATTTAATAAATATATATATTAATAGATTAATAAATAAATCTTTATTAATAAATAAATAAATAAATAAATAATTCATAAACAACTATATATTATTAATAAATGAATAAATAGATGGATATATAAATAAATAAATATCCTTCAAAACCACTGATAATTTTGGAAACTAAATATTTTTATTCAATATATTTTAGATCCGCTAATCATAAAACAAAACAATACAAGAAAAGGAAAATAAATAATAAAATATAATACAATTAAATAATATAATACAAGAGAAGGAAATTAAATAGTCAAGTACCATACAACTAAATAATAAATAATAACTACTATATAACAAACAACGAGGGATTAATACCAAACAACTTTAAACATTAACCTTAAGTACATTTTCTGTTGCATGTTAATTTTAAGTAATTTTTTTTTGAATCCAAAATAATATACCTACTATACTAAAAATATACAGTAGATACCACACGTATTATATAGTGTAAATTATACATATGTATTTCGAAGTTTTCCAGAATTTAAGGAAATCAATAACATTAAATTCTTGTGATCCGTTGTATAATTTCAGGCTATTTGATCAATTATTAAAGAAAAAAAAAAAAAAAACAAAACAAAAAATATAATATTTCTCCGATCAGTAGATCAATTCTTTTTAAATTAACAGAACATACATATGTATATATTATAATACGCAAAATATTTAAATTTATAATTTTAAGTTTAACTTGCCTGTCAAACCGGTAGGCTTGCCGCACTTCTATTTGTTTTGTTGTTTGTCACTCAGTTTTGAGTATCGGGAACCGTCAGACCTGCCCGGAATTGGGTCTGTAAATTTTCTTTTGTGCTCATCTTCTGCCATAGTTGTAGTATACCCATTTTCTTTCACAGTACAATTTTCACCTTGTTTGTTCAAATCAAATACAAGCATCAGCCAAGATAGATTTTTTTTGTGTGTTACACACTCGGCTGTTGTCAGATTAACATTTTTTTAAAAAAAAACAAAAATTATAATTGTCGAATTGGAGGAAAATATTGCGCAGCTGTGTGAGGTTTGAAACGCGAAATTTCCATATAATTTTTTTAAATTCTGCCCTAAAAATATTTAAAGTGGTCAAATACGGTTATGAAAATTTTTTTTGTTGATGATTGAATAATTAAATTAAAATTTAAATTTTGGTTACGCAATTCCACAGCCAGAAAATAATTCCAATGAAATGAAATTGTAGATTGTAGAAATAGAAAAACATATTCCGGTCGATTTCGTGTAAGCAATGTTCTTTGTTCACCAATTCTCAATCCCGGGTCGACGCTGTTTTAAATTATTGATTAACGATGAAGGGCGCACATGAGCAAACACAACGTCTTGAATTATTAGAAAAATATAAGAGAATTCAACTCTCGTACTCTAATCACAGTCACGCAGTATTGATGCAGAAAATATAAATTTCATAATAACTCTTGATGTTCCAAATCCATCACTGAATTATTTACATCGAATTGGTCGAGCGGGACGTTCCTGAAGCTTTGGAGTATCAATAACATTTGTTTAAACCGGCTTGGACAGGTTCAAATTTCAAAAAAAATGTCAGTTTTAAAATTTCCAAGTTCAAAAGATCAAGTTGTTGATTTTGTTACGATGTGGAAAAGTTAAAATATGATGAAATTTATGATGCTGATGATAGTAGAAATGAATCAATCGATTCACCAAATTCTCAAATAATTGACAACCAGTAATTTTGTCAGTGGCAAGTATATTGAATCACCTATGAATGAATTTAAGAAAATAATTGATAGTTCTATTGCCGACAATAAGCTCCGACATTGTCCATTCCTGTATTCGCAGATAACCTAATTTCAGGCCAGGTGAAATGCTGGCTTGGGTTTTAGATATTGAGATTCTTCCAGGGGGGCGAGGTATGGAGATTGTGGTTACCCGAGGAATACGCTGACGAGTGTATTGCGAGGGCCCACAGTCCACCAGCTTCATCTCTTGGGGGTTTAGCAAAAACAAAACATTCAATTCTGTCGTAATATTATTTTGAGCGATGTGGGGAACTGCAGAAAATCCTCGGTATCGCTCTCACAAAAGTTTGCGAAGCCAACGTTTGAAGGTTGGTAGGTAGCGCTGCTTACGAACTGGAGGACCTGGCTTCTAAACGTAGAGGTGTTTACCATTCCAAGGACATTCGTGCCTAATATCGGTGATAATTTCTTTTGTCCCTATGTTAGTAACTCTCGCTTGTGTTTTACCGCCATTGTAAGTCAAGATTATCGACGGCCATATGAGGGTAGTTTCGTCTTGAATTCACAGTTCAGTAAGCGGGTATCAGCTGTGGTGTTCGGGTCTTGTTTCAAAATTTTTTTTTTGTTTTGACTATCTATAAGTGTAAATTCCGTGATTGAACGTATTTGAATTTGGTTCAGTTGGTTGCCTTGAATCTACGTGAACGATCTTCCGAGTCACTTGGACGGAAGCGTACAACAGTGTGGCCCGGCTAGCGAGTCGGAGACGCATGAGACTCGTGTTAGTTCAGGTGTGGGTTGCGAGCCTGCATAACGAAAAAACGAAATTGTGTCGGATGTTTCATTAAAGAAGTCGGTCCTACGGTGTTTCTCCTTTCGATCTGTAGCAGATTGAATCAATTTTTTTTGTGACTTTAGAGTCTCGGGAACCCCCAGATCTGCCCGAAATTGGGTCTGGAAGATTTTAGTTATCCACCGCTTGCAATAGAGTAGAATACTGATTTTATCGATACCCCTCCCATAAGTTTTTTTTTGTATATTCTTAGATACTTCGTTACTTTGTTTCTGCTAAGACTGAGTTTGTAATACTGATCGCATTGATTGCTAATCTGTGGTACGTCGAGGGCTTCACCCAGCTAACATGTATATACAAGGTCTATTGGCGACCAGCCTATGCTTTTTTCAACTTCTTTTTGGTCGTAGGTGTTCGTCCAAAAAGCACTTGTTCTGTAATGGATAGTCTGGCATAATGTCAGAACGCAGTGTATTACAGTCGCAGTTTCCTTAGTTGTTGTTCCTTATATTAATCTGTCCCACTTGTAATAGATTCTCATCCCTTCGTCATCAATAGTCATATTTCATGTAGTTTCCTTAACCCATAGTTTCCTTATATTTCTCAAAATCTACTAAATCTGCAATAGCCGGACAAACGTATGGGGAGAAAGAAAATTACACTAATTACCTTGAATTATTTATTCATTAATATAACACAATATTGGTTAATTTGAATTGATTAATAATTTTCCTTAATCATCATCCGTATAATCACTACAAATTAATCAGAATTTAATCTTACAACGCACTAAAATTGACGCCCGTTATACTTCCATTCGATTGTTCTCGCCTTACTACTTGAGTTTGAACTTTTTTTTGTTTCAAAACACAAACCGTAATGAAACAACGAAATTCTTAAAACCTCACAACAGCTACGTGTATTTTGTTTCCAATCGTCAACATACAACGAATTGCTATTTTTGCTTTGTTGACCATTTGATTTGTCTTTGTATGGGTGTTTTGCTTTCAACAATCCTTCCGTGTTTGATCCGAACTTCACTGTATTGATATTGCCGAATGTAGTTATTAAATTTCCAAACATCATATCCATGATCGAATCTGCATCTAGTTCATTTTGAATTCAATTATAAATGTTATGGATGTGTCGGAGATATTCTGGATCCCAACCTTATTTTAGTACAATATTATCAAGTAGCAAACGGTTTTGTGAACTATAATAAGTTCCCAATAATTTGAAAGTCTGATGTAAATTAATTATCTCTCATCTAAACACTGTATTCGAGTTATTGCGAGACTACAAAATTTGGCTATATAATGAGCCACTGTAGCCTTTTCACCTGCTTATTCTATTACATTCTGATTCTTGTGTTGACGTCTTTTAGTCAATTGGATGTCAAAACAACCGCCAGCTGTTGTGTTATTAATTAATTTTTTTGCTGTTGACGTTTACCCGCCGAATATTTTGGGTGTGGTAATTTGTGTGTTTTCGGAGAGGATAATCTCAGTAAAAACAATTCTACCTTTTTTTTTGGATGTTACTGAACCAACTAAGATATCAATTGAAGAGCTACAAAACCAACGAAAGGATTAACTGGAACCACAGGTAATGAATATTATGGAATTATTTAGTGAAAGAAGACTCATTACATGAGAACGTTGACCGTGGGATCCATAGTTTAATGTTTGTGGTTATCCAATTATTGAAAGCCTCAAGTATATGTTTATAATGAAAGTTATTATGTTGCAACTAGTGTTTATAAACTTGACACAGTATTTTCATTGCAATTGGTGTAGATACAAAATCTTAAATTAATTCATTACAAGTAGTGTGTTTACTAATCTAAAATTCATTAATCACCGGTAGTGTTTATAACCTTGAACAATTAGCTGAATGGCAATCCGAATGAATATATTGCAATTAATGTGTATAATAATCAAAATTAATAAATTCCTAGTCGTGTGTATAACGTTACACAGTAATTTAAATGCAATTAGTTATCTATAAAATTAAGGCTAGTTGATTGCGATTGGTGTACGCACAAACCACATTTCATTCATGGCAAGTAGTAAATGTATAAATCGAAATGCCTTCATTACAATTAGTGGTTATAAACGTTAGAGATTAGTTTAAATGTATATGGCAATTAATGTATCTACACTTGGAAAATCTGTTTAAGCAAAATTAGTATGTTGCCGTTAATGTATATACACTTTGTAGATCCGTTTATTTACAACCAAAATTAGTATGTTGCAGTTAATGTATATACAAATTTCTAATACTATCCCGACAAAAAAACGAACATAGTAAATTAGAAATTACAATTAGTGTTTGTGTAATTTATTGAACTATTTATTAACTTTTTGTACATAGCAAAATTAGAAAGTACAATTAGTGATTGTGTAATTTATTGAACTATTTATTAACTTTTTGTACATAGCAAAATTAGAAATTACAATTAGTGATTGTGTAATTTATTGAACTATTTATTAACTTTTTGTACATAGCAAAATTAGAAATTACAATTAGTGCTTGTGTAATTTATTGAACTATTTATTAACTTTTTGTACCTAGCAAAATTAGAAATTACAATTAGTGTTTGTGTAATTTATTGAACTATTTATTAACTTTTAGTAGGTAGCAAAATTAGATGTTGCAATTAGTGCTTGTGTAACATTTACATAGTAAAATTATTTAATGCATGTGAAGAGCTGTTGATTACTTCCTTAGTGTATAGGCAAATTAGTTCGTGCCAGTAATGTTATTAACTCCTTTAATTAATATTATTGTTCAATAAATATAAGAAAAATCGTATTCGTGCCTAGTTAAATTATTTCATGTCCGCACTGGTTGATACTCCTAAAAGAACATATTACAATTGTCGCGGGTGAAGTTACTGCATTTACATCGGAATTTTGTTCAACGATTATTGGTACCAAGTGGTCGTTTGGTACTTATGCAACTTGGCCAACTATAATCAAACATATTATTCCACGTTTACAACTACAAAATTATTCAACGCTGTTGATGACAAGTTTAATTAACATTTCTAAATATCATGGTATTCAACGTTTATGAATACAGAATTATTTATCGCTGATGATTGCAAGTTTGTTTGACATTTCTGCCTCTCATTTTGGTTCAACAACAAATTTATATAACGTTACTACGTATCATTTTTTTTATGATTCAACAATATTTTACATCAATTACAACAATTTTTGATTCAACAAAATTTTACAAATTTATATGCCGTTTCTACGTATCATTTTTGATTCAACAATAGTATACATCAATTACAACATTTTTGATCCAACAATATTTTCCATCTATTAGATCATTTTTGATTCAACCATATTTTACAACAATTACATCATTTTTGACTCAACAATATTTTACATCAATTACAACATTTTTTTTTGATCCAACAAAATTTCACAAAATTTATATAACGTTTCTACCTATCAATTTTGATTCAACCATATTTCACATCAATTCCATCATTTTTGATTCAACAAAAGTATACGTCAATTACAATATTTTCGATTCAACACAACTTTACATCAATTTTTGGGATTCAACAACATTTTACCTCAATTACATCAGTTTTAATCCAACCAAATGTTACAAAATTTATATAACGTTTCTACCTATCAATTTTGATTCAACAATATTTTACATCAATTACATCAATTTTGATCCAACAAAATTTTACAAAGTTATATAACGTTTCTACTTACCATTGTTGATTCAACAAAATTTTACGTCAATTACAATATTTTTTTCGATCCAACAAAATTTTACGAATATACATAACGTTTCTACTTAACACTCCGTATCACGTTGGTACGTGCGACTTCATTAAACATTGTTATCATACCAACTATTTTTGAGAGATTCCTGACGTGATCCACGTGCGGATGGAGGGCTGATGGAAGCAGAATAGGAGGACGGAGTTTAATCATGGGGTGAGTGAATTTACTTTATTAATTAGGTCATAATGATAAAGGGGTGTGAATGGGTGTGTGTGTATGTGTGTGGGCGTGTGTGAGTGAACGTAGGGGTTGGACGTGTTGATCGCGGGTCTTTCGCAACAGGGGTCGCCAGAGTCTTCGTTTTTCCACTTGTATTTCTTTCCATTTCTGCGAATTTTCGTGAATAGCGTACATGACTGTATTTGTGCTGAAGTAGCAGGGTTACTTTATCGTTCCCATGGACTGAAGCTAGTTTGGGGCTTGAAAATCAATCTCGCTAGGTACGCTTCCTGCTATGTCCTTCTCATTGGTTCGCCACTGAGAAAGCGCTTCATTACATCTCTAGCCCGACAACCCGATCATCCAAAATGTCAGTTGTCGGACTCGACAATAGCAGACACATTTTGGTCGGACAAGCTTGCCCACTGTTAAAAAAAATGTGATAGCAAATTTACAGGATCGCGCCTAATCGACATTTTTCGGAGCTTACCGGACAAAAAAGCGGCCGATTTGAGGAAAGTGGCAAAATAAAAGTTTTCAGACTCGTCAAGGACAGGTGCCTCACAAAGTATAAAATATGTGGTAATCATCACATGAAATCGGCGCCGGCCCAGAGACTATAATTAGCTCAATTGAAGTGACGTTTTGTAGTAAGTACTCTTCTATGACTAAGTTGGTTGTATCTATGCCGAGAGAGTTCAGGACAGCTGCAGATGACGTGTTCCATCGTTTCCGCGTCCGATGCAGAATCTACACCTATTGGAAACAACAAGGCCCGTTTTGTTAAGATGATGGTTTAAAGGACCATGTCCGGTAACGCACCACGTTAAAATTCTAAGAAACTCTCTGTTAAAGTCGATTGTTTTTAAGGTTGAAACAGGGAGGGTACCTATAAACTTCTTGGAGTGTAGTAGTCCCTCTAAGGTCCTCCATAATTTAGCATTTGTTCCAGTTCCCATGTTTGGATTGTGCTTTTGAGCGAACTCTTGGCCATTCCGAAGCATCATTCCGGTCCAGCAAACTTTTTATCGGCACCTTGCTTTGCTAAAGCGTCAGCAATAGTCCTTTTATTCCTGTGTGGCTGGGTGCCCACATAAGTGTGACTCTATTATTGCTGGAGACTTTTAGTAGATTTTGGCCCATTGGCCCATACCAGTTTTGAATCAAAACGCGTAGATTTTAGTGCTGCTTGGCTGTCAGAGATAATATATATTTAAATATTTTGGTATTGTCTTTCAGCGTACAGCAAATTGCAACTACTAATGGCAAAACTTTCGGCTTGCAATATATTTGTTGCGATGCGGTTACCTTAGCCGTTCGTTTTGTTCTAGGACCAAACACTCCTGCTCCCCCCCAAATTGGTTCGAGAACCATCTGTGTACAGATGCTGGTTTTAAGTGGCAGTGACCATATGTAGTTTTAATACGATCTCTGGCCAATATCTTGACATCAAAGTACCTGTCTAAATCTATTGTTTTTGGAATACAATCCGAAATATGGTGTGTAAGCAGTTAAGCTTGTAATTCAGCAAGGATTTTAAGCTGTCCGGTTAGATAACCAGGCTTAAACCCTTCTGTGAGCTGCAGCTTAAGAACGCTCAACACCACAACAGATTTTATATGTTGGTGCAATGGAGAAAGCTTTAGAAGAATCTCCATTGCTGACGTTGGCGTGGTTTTGAAAGCACCTGTGGCACTAGGACACACAAGCCTTTGTATTTTTGTAAACATATTTTGAGCAGTTATTTGGCGCGTTTTAGGCCACCAAACTAAATCTGCATATGTTACAATTGGTTTATTAATACTTTGACGCAACCAAAGTCTCATTTTTGGGCTAAGACCCCATGTTTTCCCAAATAGATTTCTGCATGTAAAGAAGACTTTGTTTGGCTTATCGGAGATATGTTTCAGGTGTGAGTTTCAGGTTAGTTTGCTATCCAGGATCCCACCTAAATATTTAGCCTCTTTTGATGTTTGTATATTGGCTCCCCGTTTAGAACAGGAGAAATGAAATGAAAGTTTCTCCTGTTTGTGAAAACGATAATGCTTGTTTTTTGAGGGTTGATCGACAGTCCCAATTTGTTGCACCACATTGATACAAGATTAAAAGCCGTCTGGGTTTGACCAGTGACAATGGTGTCATTTTTTCCTCTAACTATGACTGCCAAGTCGTCGGCATAGCCTACAATGTTGAAGCTGCAATCATTTAGCTTGGTGAGGAGATCATCAGCCACCATTAGCCAAAGCAGTTGGGAGAGTACGTCCCCTTGCGGGCAGCCTCTAGATGCAGTAACAGTCACTGAACAATCACCGAGTGTAGCCGTTATCTTCCGACTCTTTAGCATTTTGATAATCCACGCAATGATATGCGTATCTATATTTTTCTTTGTGGCCATTTTAATGATAGCATTAAAATGGACATTGTCAAAGGTTCTTTGTATGTCCATAAATGTACATAAAAGTGCCTCCTTGTAGTATAGGGTGCTCTCAATTTCTTTCACCATTTAGTGCAACGCGGTTTTAGTAGATTTCCTAGTCTGATAGGCGTGCTGGCTAGAGTTGAGAGGGGTTTGTTTAAGACATATATGACGGATGTGATAGTCCAACATCTTTTCCTTTGTTTTTAATAGAAAAGATATAAGACTTATAGGTCTGTATGATTTGGCTTCATTAGGTTTTTTCCTGGCTTAGGTATAAAAATAACTTTTGTTTCCCGCCATATCTGAGGAATGTAAGCGAGGCAAAATTTCGCTTTGAACAAACGTTTGAGATATGGAAGGATGATTGTTAGACCCCTTTTGCAGAGATACCGGAAAAAATTCCAACACCTCCCGGAGTTTAATATTGACCGAAGGATTCTATAGCCCACCTCGCTTTGTTGGTGGTGAAAATATGTTGGCTAAATGATCTGCAGCACTTTTAGTTGCAGGAGATACGTACGTCTTCGTTGGTATTGTCTTCCGTGCTCCATTCTATTGAACTCGGAAAGTGAGTTTGAAGTAAAGTATCTAGTGTCTCAATGCAGTTGGTGTTATACGTACAATTTGCTTTGCAGATTGAGCCTAGAAGGTTTTTGTGATCAGACGTCATCAATTTTTGGAGTCGAGCTGCAGCAGGCAGATTATCTATCGTATTGCAGAGCTCTTTCCAGCTATTCCTTTATGGTTGTCTGAGTTCTTTATTATAATTGGTTAGAGATATTCGGTACTCTATCCAATTATTTGTTGTTTTTGCTCTGTTACGAACTTCAAGAGCTTACGAACTTCATTCCTTTTCCTCTCCAAGTTACCATTCAACCAAGGTACATCTATGCATCTTTTGGATTGAGTTATTGGAGTATTAAGGTTGTATGCTTTAGTGATAATTTCTTGTAAATTATTTGCTACAGAGTCAAGTTCAAATGTGGAGTTGCTACTGCCGCAACTATTTTCATTATTATGAAGATATGTTGTGTAAAGCTCCCAGTTGGTTTTTTCTTAGGTTTCTAAAGTACTGGATGCTCTTCGGGTACTGTTCTATGTTGAAACATATATAAGCATGACCAGACATAGAAGTTTCCTTCGAAATATGCCAGTTTTTAATAACGTTTATGTTAGTTAAAGTAAGATCAAGGACCTCACCTCTGATTACGTTTCTAAAGGTAGGTTCACTACCTTTGTTTGCAATAAACATATTGTTTGTATACAAAAATAGAAGCAGATGCTCGCCTTTTGTGTTAATGTTACTATTTCCCCACACGGTGTGAAGAGCGTTAGCATCACACGTTATTATGAGTTTATAGTGGTTATTGTTGCAATACTTGATGAGTTTCTCTACCTTTTCTGGTAGTATCTCATCCTCATCCCCCGGGAAGTATGCATAAGCTAAAATAAATTTACGAAATCCACCTTGAGGAAGATGAATTTCTATCTGGACCGTTGTAAGATCTCTGCAGATAAATCCATTTAACGTAAATATTTTCAGATGTTTGTTGAAAAGAATCGCGTTTCTCGGTCTTTCCACATCTGAGAAATAAAGGAGTTTTGTATTTTTGTTTGACGATAGACCTTTTATTCTTTTACTGTCTGCCCACGGCTCCACTATGAATGCAAGATCGTGAGTATCCTGTTCAATTAACCGGTTCAATTTAATTAAGGCCATTTCTGATCTGTGCAGATTAATCTGAACAAAACTTAATTTAGGTACTAGAAACTTTTGTCTACAACGTACAGGTGTTATGTCTAACTTAGAGTAAGCTGGTGAATCAGACATTACCCTAGAGTCAGACATGGTATGTGTCTATCCGAATTAGGATAAGTTGATAAATCACTCATGATCGTAGAGTCAGATATGGTATGTGTGCTGTTTGGTTTTGGATAAGCTGATGAATGATCCTAGAGAGGTATGATCCTAGAGGTATGATCCTCTCATCTAAAACTTTATTGTTTTCCATACAATATTTATGTAGAAAATAGGGAAGTACATTGGTCAACTACAACAGAGCCCTGTGTTGTGGTAAGACATTTATTAAAACTGAAGGGCGCCCTGTCTCCAGAGTCCCGTACTATCGATCAAGCACCCCCTTGACCATGCTAAGCTATCAGCGTACGTGTCTACCGTAGCTTTGGGTTATGAAATTGATCTTGGCTTCGAGTAACGGCATGACCCCACCGTTGTAGCTCCTAATATCATTGAGTCTACTGAGTCCTATCACTGCGTCAAAGTGCTATGTCCATCGATAGGGAGACCAATTAGTTACTGTTCTAACGCTCTTAAAACTATTGATAACTATAGTGACCCGTTCTTTTGCAACTTTATTTCCAATTGATCTTTTCATCAATAACTTTTGTGACACTTTTTACATGGGACTTCTAACCACGGCAGATTATACACAAACTTCATGAATGTGTGAAACAGAAGATTTGACAAAAAAATGTTCCTTTTCAGTTTTTTTAATACAAGAAATGGATACAAATGAATGGATTAAATTTATTTTCTCCTCAAAGAAGTAGTTTTAGTATAGTAGTCTCAAGGGGATGTAAGACAAAGTTCATAGCACAGATTTGTACCCTAGCTCTTGGGTAACTTTTTTATTTATCGATTACTTATATTTATATAGCGATCACATACATCAATCAAGTTAATCTGTTAAGTTAAAAAAAAAAAGGTTGAATAAAAATTTCAATGATTCATAAAAATAAATTTGAAAATCTCATCGCTTCACTGGTAAACACGATGACAGAAACTAGAGTAAAAATCACAAACTAAAACAATATTTTTTTGTTGTTGTTTTTATGTTTTCTCTATATTTTTATCGAAAACCAATATTTTTTCTCTTTAGAAATTTCTATGCTGGATTAATTTCCGTTTGAAAAGAGAGACAATTCGAGAAAACAACAAAAACCATCTTGATTTTTCTTACTACATAATAAAACTATTTTTTTATGTCCTTCCTAAATAGGAAAAAAATAATAGTTCGTTGCTGAAATGTGATCTAGAAAATTTTATCTCATCTTTCAGGAAAAGCAACATAAAAAAAAACATCCATACGAAAATATTGGAAACATGATTTTCTATTTTTTTTTAATTTACAATTCAATAATTTTTCGTAAATGAAACAAAATCTAATTGTACAGTGGTTGAATTTTAAAATGTTTATCTACAATAGTCCTTAGAATATGTGTTGGAGCGGATAGGAGTTTTAGGGGAGGTTGCAAGATTTTTGTTTTTTTTTATTGAAAGGTTGGTTAATTGTCAAGTGTTTTGTTTTCGTCGACCTTCCATAAAGCCTAACAAAACAATCGTAATTGGCATTCAACCTGATAGTATTATCATTGCTTCGTAAGTTATGAGGTGGAGGAGTAAAATTAACACACAAACAAACATTTAACTTGCCATAGTCTAGTACATAAACTTTTTTGTCTTTTCTCGTTTTCGATTTTCTACTCTACGATAGCTTTTCTATTATTTGACATATGTTTCTGTGATTTTCATTTCTAGTAATTTTTCTTTCTAGATATTCAGGAAAATAAATAAAATAATTCAGGATTTAAGGTTGGAAGAAGTAACGTTAAAATGTCGATGGAATGGATGAATGATTTTTCGATATTTTAAGGTAATTAATTTTTTTTTCTTACTTTGGGTAAAATCGAATTATGTTTGGAATTTCTAAACGAGAATTTTTGGATTTAAGGGATAAAGTATAAGATTTAAATTTAATACATTATTGATGTTAGTATTTAGCTTGGTAATTTTGTTTTATCATCAATTTCGTTAACATTTTTTTTAGTTAATTTTGATAAATTGAGGTAATTTAAATAAAGAGGGATAGGGTACTACACAAGTCATAAAAAGGAAAATTGAGGTTATATAGAAAACGATTATTGGGATATTGATGGAGACCAAATTAAAAGGAAAAGATTAAACGATGTAACTAATTGCTGTTGTTTTCTAGAGTGTGAACTTTGATTATCCTTTTCATTTTGCAAAATATCTCTTCACACGATTGGGTTGCCGTTTTTTAAAAATGTTTTTAGATTTTAATATTAATCTCTTTGAGAAGCGATTCGAAAAACGCCTGGCATATGCGAATATTTCATGGTCACAATTTCAGATTTACTGTTATTTGGAGTTGTTGAAAGTATGTTTCATATTGCTCTATAAATTGAAATGTTGATTTTAAAATTAGAAAGTACATCTAGTGTCCAATGTCCCTTAAATGGAATTCTCCAGTCACAAAATAAACCACAATGACATCCAACCATCTAAGTTTTTCCACTCAACATGTTTCGTATTGAATCCCACGACGTGACTCAAATGCTTTGAATATACCCAGATATCAAGTTGACCATTTTGTTTTACTATACAGAATTATTAATTAACGACCAGGCCTAAAAGCACACATTTTGAACAATGTATAGAAAAAGTGGCCTCCGTCGGGAATCGAACTCAGCACCCTTGATTTACAAGGTTAGTGCTTTAACAACTAAGCTGGTAAATCGATAAATTTGAGTATATAAATACAGAAAGTGTAAAAACTAAATATACATAACAAATAGGGAAGGCAATAAGGTAGAGAAAAAAATAGAATTGGAAAGTTGGAAAACTGAAAATTTGAAATAGATAGCTAAAATATGAAGGGGCTGAAATCTCAAGGCTCTGAGATATCAACACATTGGTCTGGGTTAAGGATTTCGATATAGTTTTCCGCAAAACACTTTTATGAGGACATTGTTTTTAGTTTTGGTCAGCGATGTATATCAAATATAAAACTCTTTGTTAAAGTAATTGTATTTTTTTATCTCTGTTTAGAAATTTATTACAAAACTTACACGAAACATCAATACGTTGCCGGAAAATTATAACAGATCATAAATTAACATAATTTTGTGAAAAGATGATACAATCAGCAAAATCCTCAAAAACCTCTCCATTTAGCGTTTCGATAAAATATTACAAAGTCACAAATTCATATTTCTTTCAATATTCCAAAAATATTGTAAAAATTAAATAAAATCAAAAATTCAAACTTTTTTTAAAATTCTAAAAATATTCCAAAAATTATTCCAAAATCAAAGATTAAAACTTTTTTCAAAAATTCTAAAAATCTTGCAAAAATTATAACAAACTCAAAAATTGAAACTTTTTTCAAAATTTCAAAAATTAGAATACAATTAAATATTTAAACTTTTTCTAAATTCTAATAATATTCCAAAAATTCTTACAAATTCCAAAATTCAATTTTTTTCCAAAATTCTAAAAATATTGCAAAAATTATTACAAAATCAAAAATTCAAACTTTTTTCAAAATTACAAAAATATTTCAAAAAATATAACAAATTCAAAAATTTTCATGTCCAATTTCATGTTCAATTACATTTACGTCATACAAACAACTAAATTTTTTGTTATCCAAAAAATTGGCTAAAAAATAAATGAAATCATTTTTTGACACACTTGATAACATTTTTTTGACAAACTTATAATGCAATAATCTACTTTTTGATCTGACATATCAATCCCGACCATCAAGATTGTTCCACAGTTCACAGGAAAATGTTTGAATTTTGTAATACAAAAAATTCTTATTTTCAATTTTCCATTTGACATATATTTTTTTAATTCGCTTCGTTATCATTTTAAAATATTTAAAATTTTCTAAATTGCCATTTCTTTTGTTTCCTTATTTTGTGATTTTTTAACTATCTATTTTTTTAATACTACTCTTTCTCAATTTTCTGCTTTTGTAAGTTTATGTTTGGTTTTATTTTATTTATTGTTTGATTTTCAAGTTTTGTAAATCCTTATATACAATTCTATAATTTTTCGATTTTCTAGTGCTAAAATTATTTTTTTCAAATTTTAATGAAGAATTTTTCCAATGTTAAAATATTTTAATTTTAGGTCTTGCTTTATTCTAATTTTTTAATCGCTAATGTTGGAGCATACTGTTAACCATACAAAATACATAATTACATACTTCGACCACGGATGATTTGATTCCAAGTGGACGAATTATATTATTAATTAAATTAAGTATCACAAAACATACTAAACACAGACATACTTATTATATACTGTCCTTATATCATTATACATATTTATATTATTAAAGAAATACGTAAACAGAAATGCGCGTAAAATACAAAGAGATAGTACAATAATACAAGATAATACAAGTACATTATATATTATATAGAAAGGCAGGGATGTGGAACCACAATACCTCTCCTTCTAAAAGAATTAAGTGCCTTTTAATATATATAGCAAGCTTAATTTTAGTAATTTTTATATTTGTTACGTTAAAATATATATTTACTTCTAGATTATAAAAGTTAAATTGATCATTATTCCTAATATTTGGAGTTTTTTATTTAATTTTAATTATAATAAAACTTATTGTATGATTAATGATTAAATAATTTTAATTAGTTGATTTAATTTAATTAAATACTTTTTTATTTCTATTTTTTTTTTTTTTTTTTTTTTTTTTATTGGAGGGCCTTGAGACTTACAGTTCAAGTAGCACTGCGACCTGAAGGTCTATTGTGCTTACCCTGATTTTGTTATTAGTCAGTCGTCGTCTGTGCCGTTACTGGTTGTATTCTGTCATCCAAGTTGAGACTTTTAATAAAATTAATTAGCTCAATTGGAGTGACGTTTTGTGGTAATGGAAGTGTTAGTCTTCTATGACCAAGTTGGTTGTATCTGTGCCCAGAGAGTTCAGGACAGGTGCAGATGACGTGTTCGATCGTTTCCGCATCCGAGTAGCAGAATCTGCACCTGTCGGAAACAACAAGGCCTATTTTGTTAAGATGGTGGTTTAAAGGACCATGTCCAGTAACGCACCACGTTAAAATTCTTAGAGACTCTCTGTTTAAGTCGATTGTTTTTAAGGGTGAAACAGGGAGGTTACCTAGAAACTTCTTGGAGTGTACTAGTCCCTCTCTGCTTTTCCATAATTTAGCATTTTGTTCTTGTTCCATCGTTTGGATTGTGCTTTTGAGCGAACTCTTGGCCATTCCAAAGCATGGTTCCGGTCCAACAAATTTTTTATTGGCACCTTGCTTTGCTAAAGCGTCAGCGATAACATTTCCTTGTATTCCTGTGTGGCTAGGTGCCCACCCAAGTGTTACTGTGTTATTGCACGAGATTTTTAATAGATTTTGGTAGCATTCCCATACCAGTTTTGAATCAAAGCGCGTAGATTTTAGTGCCAAGAGTGCTGCTTGGCTGTCAGAGATAATATATATTTCAATATTTTTGTATTTTCGTTCAGCGCATAGCAAAGCGCAACTGCTAATGGCAAAAATTTCGGCTTGAAATATGGTTGTTGTGGTGCCTAAAGCAACCGTTTGTTTTGTTCTAGGACCAAACACTCCTGCTCCCGTGCCCATGTTGGTTCGAGAACCATCTGTGTACCAGATGCTGGCGTTATGTGGCAGTGACCGTATGTAGTTTTTAATAAGATCTCTGGCCAATATCTTGACATCAAAGTGCCTATCTAAATCTATTGTTTTTGGCATACAATCCGAAATATGGTATGTATGCAGTTCAGCTTGTAATTCAGAAAGGATTTTAAGGTGTCCAGTTAGATTACCCGGCTTAAACCCTTCTGTGAGCTGCAGTCTATGAACGCTCAACACCGCTACAGATTT
Organism: Diogma glabrata; assembly: GCA_963693315.1. Lineage (NCBI taxonomy): Eukaryota > Metazoa > Arthropoda > Insecta > Diptera > Cylindrotomidae > Diogma > Diogma glabrata. Next base: position 76,141,762 of record OY856187.1, read on the forward strand.
AACATGTAGGTGCAATGGAGAAAGCTTTAGCAGAATCTCCATTGCTGACGTTGGCGTGGTTTTGAAAGCACCTGTGGCACTAAGACACACAAGCCTTTGTATTTTTGTAAACATATTTTGATAGGCCACCAAACTAAAGCTGCATATGTTAGAATTGGTTTTATAATACTTTGGTGCAACCAGAGTATCATTTTTGGGCTAAGACCCCATGTTTTCCCAAACAGGTTTCTGCATGTGAAGAAAACTTTGTTTGCCTTATCAGAGATATATTTCAGGTGTGGGTTCCAAGTTAGTTTGCTATCCAGGATCACACCTAAATATCTAACCTCTTTTGATGTTTTTATTGGATCGCCGTTTAGAACAGGAGAAACGAAATTGAAGTTTCTCCTGTTTGTGAAAACGACAATGCTTGTTTTTTGTGGGTTGATCGACAGTCCCAATCTGTTGCACCACTTTGATACAATATTAAGAGCTGTCTGGGTTCGACCAGCGACAATGGAGTCATGTTTCCCTCTAACCATGACTGCCAAGTCGTCGGCATAGCCTACAGTGTTGAAGCCGGAATCATTTAGCTTAGTGAGGAGATCATCAGCCACCATTAGCCAAAGCAGCGGAGAGAGCACGCCCCCTTGCGGGCAGCCTCTAGATGCAGTAACAGTCACTGAATAATCACCTAGTGTAGCCGTTATCTTCCGACTCTGTAGCATCTTGATAATCCACGCAATGATAAGCGGGTTTATATTTTTCTTTGTGGCCATTTCAATGATAGCATTGAAGTGGACATTGTCAAAGGCTCCTTGTATGTCCATAAATGTACAAACAAGTGCCTCCTTATAGTTTAGGGTGCTCTCAATTTCTTTCACCATTTAGTGCAACGCCGTTTCAGTAGATTTCCCAGTCTGATAGGCGTGCTGGCTAGAGTTGAGAGGGTTTTGTTTCAGACATACATGACGGATGTGATAATCCAACATCTTTTCCATTGTTTTTAATAGAAAAGATGTAAGACTTATGGGTCTGTATGATTTGGCTTCATTTGGTTTTTTTCCTGGCTTAGGTATAAAAACAACTCTGGTTTCTCGCCATATCTGAGGAATGTAAGCAAGGCGAAAGCTTGCTTTGAATAAACGCATGAGGTATGGAAGAATGATTGTTAGACCCTTTTGCAGAAATACCGGAAAAATTCCATCACCTCCTGGAGATTTATACGGACCGAAGGATTCTATAGCCCATCTCGCTTTGTTGGGGGTGAAAATTGTGTTGGTTAAATGATCTGCATTACTTTTAGTTGCAGGATCTAGAAGACGTACGTCTTCGTTGGCATTATCTTCCGTGCTCCATTTTATTGAGCCCGGAAAGTGGGTTTGAAGTAAAGTATCTAGTGCCTCAATACAGCTGGTGGTATACGTACCACTTGGTTTGCAGATTGAGCCTAGAGGGTTTGTGTGATCAGACGACATCAATTTTTGGAGTCGAGCTGCAGCAGGCAGATTATCTATCGTATTGCAGAGCTCTTTCCAGCTATTTCTCTTTGATTGTCTGAGTTCTTTATTATAATTGGTTAGAGCTACTCGGTACTCTGTCCAATTATTTGTTGTTTTTGCTCTGTTAAAGAGCTTGCGAACTTTATTCCTTTTCCTCTCCAAGTTACCATTCCACCAAGGTACATCTCTGCATCTTTTGGATTGAGTTATTGGAGTATTAAGGTTGTATGCTTCAGTGATAATTTCTTGTAAATTATTTGCTGCAGAGTCAAGCTCAAATGTAGAGTTGATACTGCTGCAACTATTTACATTATCATGAAGATATGTTGTGTAAAGTTCCCAGTTGGTTTTTCTTGGGTTTCTAAAGTACTGGATGCTCTTCGGGTAGTGTTCTATGTTGAAACATATATAAGCATGATCAGACATGGAAGCTTCCTTCGAAACATGCCAGTTCTTAATATGGTTAGTAGCGTTTATGTTAGTTAAAGTAAGGTCAAGGACCTCGCCTCTGATTGCGTTTCTAAAGGTAGGCTCACTACCTTTGTTTGCAATAAACATATTGTTTGTATACAAAAATAGAAGCAGACGCTCGCCTTTTGTGTTAATGTCGCTACTTCCCCACACGGTGTGATGAGCGTTAGCATCACACGCTATTATCAGGTTATAGTGGTTATTGTTGCAATACTTGATGAGTTTCTCTACCACTTCTGGTGGTGTCTCGTCCTCATCCCCCGGGAAGTATGCAGAAGCTAAAATGAATTTACGAAATCCACCTTGAGGAAGATGAATTTCTATCTGGACCGTTGTAAGATCTCTACAGATAAATTCATTCAACGGAAATATTTTCAGATGTTTGTTGAAGAGAATCGCGGTTCGCGGTCTTTCCACATCTGAGAAATAGATCAGTTTTGTATTTTTGTTTGACGATAGACCTTTTATTCTTTTGCTGTCTGCCCACGGCTCCTGTATAAATGCAAGATCGTGAGCATCCTGTTCAATTCTGATCTGTGGAGATTAATCTGTACGCAACTTAATTTAGGTACTAGAGATTTTTGTCTATATCGTACAGGTCTTCTGTCTGTCTTAGAGTAAGCTGGTGAATCAGACATTACCATAGAGTCAGACATGGTGTGTGTACTATCCGAATTAGGATAAGCTGATAAATCAGGCATGATCCTAGAGTCAGACATGGCATGTGTGCTGTCTGGTTTAGAATAAGCTGATAAATCAGGCATGATCCTAGAGTAGGACATGGTGCACAGTTTTGTTGTTGGTTTATGTGATGCGTTTGGAGAAGCATCGCTCTCATCTAAAACTTAATAGTTTTCCATACAATATTTATGGAGAAAGTAGGGAGGTACATTGGTCAGCCACAACAGAGCCCTGTGCTGTGGTAAGGCTATTGAAACTGGAGGGCGCCCGGTATCCAGAGTTCCGTACTAATAATCAAGCACCCCCTTGACCATGCTAAGCTTTCAGCGTACGTGTCTCACCTTAGCTTTGGGTTTTGGACTTGATCTTGGCTTCGATTCTCACCGAGGGCCTAACGGCATGGGTGACCCTAGCGTTGTAGCTCGTAAGATCACTGAGTCTACTGAGCCCCATCACTGCGTCAAAGTGCCAAGTCCATTAGATGGGGATTTCTATTTGGATCATTGTCATTTGGAATTATTAATTATTTATATTATATTTATACATTTTATTTTATTCTTTTCTATTTGTTTAATTTTTAAATCGTATTTTTTTTTAAATTTTATTTTACATAATATTAATCTAAATATTTACACTTAATACTAAATAATTTTGTTATAGAATTTCTTATTTTTATTAAATTTTATTTTTACTTTTTATTGTCTAAAAATGTTTGTATTAAATTTTACATCTTTTTTAGGGTTCCTTATACGGAACACTATTAGTGAGAGAAAAACGAGTTTTTCACATTATATCGATCATCTCGTAAACTATAAATGCTATGAACTTGAAATTTGAGGTGCGTATAAAACTAATCTGTCCACATGAAATGACGGATACAAAAAAAACTAAAGTGGTTTTCGTTGTGTTTATAGGGGTACGATGTGATACCTTTAAGAAAATACATTTTTTTTTAGATTCAAGTAGGGTATCATATAAAGGGCTTCATTTCAGTATTCCTTAAAAGTTTATTTTAGAATTTTACACCTCACCATTTTTTGTATAATTTTGAATAATGACGTTTTTTTCGTATTTTCTTACCTCGATTAGCTCCGAACCTAACAAAACGAAAATTTTCAAATGTATTTGGAATGATAGAATAATTAGTAAATTTTTAATAAAAAATATATAAAAGTGTCCAATACTCTAAATTAGATTTATTGAGGGGGTGGAAATGAGAAGGGGTAAAAAAACTATTTAAAATGTGGTCCCCCATTCGTTTCGACACTGATTTGTGTTAATGAAAATAAAAAAGAAAATAAAAAAGTCCGACAAGTGCAAATAAAATTCGCTCGTCAAGGGTTCCGTGAATGTAAAAGAACACTATATCAAAAATTATTGACAAAAAGATGTGTTGTAATGTCCCTATATTTTTAGACCATAGACACATAAAAAAATAAACGTTAAGTTGTAAATGTCAATAGTAAATTACAATCAAATCTACATTGATCGAAAATGGCAAAAAAAATGTTAATTCAGGTTAAATATTATCCATAGATGTTTTTGGTAACTTAAAAAAGATTCAATTACACCAGCTTGTAAATGGATTAAATTTGATTATTTTTTCGGTCAATCGAGTGTTAAAATTTAGGGGGATGGAAAGCGACATACTAAAAATATTTTTCTTTTCAACAACACAAAAACTCTGCATTGCCAAATTCTAAAAAAAATTTTAACATTTCTTAAATTAAGTGCTCTTTCATATGACACCCCACTCATTTGGGTCAAAAATAATTCCCCCCCCCACACCTATCCCCTAAACACAAAGAAATATAATTATTTGAGTCTTCGATATGATTTTCATTCAAAATTTACCAATATTCCTGTCTCTGTGAATATTTTCAAATTTTTCAGTCAGTCATCGTCGAAAGGTAGGCGGCGGCACGATCTGAATTTTGCCTTTTCTTATCCATAACTCAAAAACTGTGCTGTAGTTTTCATACAAAACTTACCAAATTACCTAACTCTGTGAAGTTTTCCAAATTTTTCTGTCAATTAGTGTCGAAACGTATGGAGAGGGGGGGCGGTCTGAATTTTGCACTTTTTCGACAGTAACTCAAAAACTGGGCACCGAAAAATTCTAAAAAAAACTGCAACGAGTTTTAAATTAGATGTTCTTTCAAATGACACCCCACTCGCTTGGGTCAAAAAAAGTTTTTTTTTACTCCCTCTACCCCGGTCCTCTAAACACACAGAAATATAATTATTGGAGACTTCGCTATAGTTTTTGTACAAAATTTACCAAATTACCTACCTCTGTGAATTTTTACAAATTTTTCTGTCAACCAGTGTCGAAACGTATGGGGGGGAACGGTGTAAATTTTGCACTTTTTTCACAATAACTCAAAAACTGGACACTGAAAAATTCTAAAAAAAATTGCAACGAATTCCAAATTAGATGTTCTTTCAAATGACTCCCCACTCGCTTGGGTCAAAAAAAAAAAATTAAAAATTTTTTTTACCCCCTCTACCCCGGTCTTCTAAACACACAGAAATGTAATTATTGGAGACTTCGCTATAGTTTTCATACAAAATTTAGCAAATTTCCTAACTCTGTGAATTTTTACAAATTTTTCTGTCAATCAGTGTCGAAACGTATGGGGGGGGGAATGGTCCGGAATTTGCACCTTTTTTGACAATAACTCAAAAACTGGCCACCGAAAAATTCTAAAAAAAATTGCAACGAACTCTCAATTAATTGCTCTTTCAAATGACACCCCACTCGCTAGGGTCAAAAAAAGTTTTTTTTTACCCCCTCTACCCCGGTCCTCTAAACACACAGAAATATAATTATTGGAGACTTCGCTATAGTTTTCGTACAAAATTTACCAAATTTCCTACTTTGTGAATTTTTACAAATTTTTCTGTCAATCAGTGTCGAAACGTATGGGGGGGGGGCGGTCTGAATTTTGCGCTTTTTTCACAATCACTCAAAAAATGGCCACCGCAAAATTCTGAAACAAATTGCAACGAACTCTCAATTAGGTGCTCTATCAAATGACACCCCACTCGCTTGGGTAAAAAAGTTTTTTTTTACCCCCTCTACCCCGGTCCTCTAAACACACAGAAATATAATTATTGGAGACTTCGCTATAGTTTTCGTACAAAATTTAGCAAATTTCCTAGCCCTTTGAATTTTTACAAATTTTTCTGTCAATCAGTGTCGAAACGTATGGGGGGGAACGGTCTGAATTTTGCACTTTTTAGACAATAACTCAAAAACTGGGGACCGCAAAATTCTAAAAAAACTGCAACGAATTCCAAGTTAGATGCTCTATCAAATGACACCCCACTCGCTTGGGTCAAAAAAAGTTTTTTTTACCCTCTCTACCCCGGTCCTCTAAACACACAGAAATATAATTATTGGAGACTTCGCTATAGTTTTCGTACAAAATTTAGCAAATTTTCTAGCTCTGTGAATTTTTAAAAATTTTTCTGTCAATCGGTAACGGTCTGGAATTTGCACTTTTTCGACAATAACTCAAAAACTGGCCACCGAAAAATACTAAAAAAAATTGCAACGAATTCTAAATTTGGTGCTCTATCAAATGACACCCCACTCGCTTGGGTAAAAAAAAGTTTTTTTTTACCCCCTCTGTCCTGGTCCTCTAAACACACAGAAATATAATTATTGGAGACTTCGCTATAGTTTTCGTACAAAATTTAGCAAATTTCCTAACTCTGTGAATTTTTACAAATTTGTCTGTCTATCAGTGTCGAAACGTAGGGGGGGGGAACGGTCTAAATTCGCACTTTTTTTACTATAACTCAAAAACTGGGCATCGCAAAATTCTAAAAAAAATTGCTTTGTTTTTTAAATTAATTGCTCTTTCAAATGACACCCCACTTGACCACATTTTAAATACAGTTTTACCCCTCCACATATCCACCCCCTTAATAAATCTAAGAATGGAAATATGACACTTTTTTATATTGTTTATTAAACGTACTAATTTTTCTATCGTTCGGAGCTAATCGAGGTAGGAAAACGCGAAAAACACGTCATTATTCAAAATTATACAAAATATGGTGAGGTGTAAAATTCCAAAATAAATTTTTATGAAATACTGAAATGAAGCCCTTTCATATGATACCCTACTTGAATCTATAAAAAAAATGTATTTTCTCAAAGGTCTCACATCGCAGCCCTGCAAACCAAACGAAAACCAAAGTTTTATTTGTATCCGTCATTTTATGTGGACAAATTAGTTTTATCTATGCGCCAGAAAAGCCTCAGCAAAACTTCTACGTAAAAAGAAACGCGAACACATGAAGAGCTGCATCGAAAACATCAACCAACATGCGGACAACGGAAATTCAAAAGAGTGCTTTGCCAATGCACGAAATCTGACCAAAGATTTCCACCCAAGATCTACAGCCATCAAAAATGTAAATAATGAACTTACAACAAGTGAACGTGATGTGCTGGCAGTGTGGCGATCCCACTTTCAAGACCTACTGAATAGGACGAACGAAGTTCATCCTATTCGAGCAATTGCTCCATCAACTGAAGAGATTTTTGTCCTTTACCCAGCAATAGAAGAAGTGGAAGCTGCCATTAAAAAACTGAAAAATGGCAAATCACCAGGTTTCGATGGAATTCCCGCAGAACTTCTGAAAAATGGAGGAGCAGCTCTGGTCTCACGTATATACGATCTGATTCTTGCAATCTGGGAAGAACTACCAAGAAGAACTACCTGATGAATGGAAAACAGCTCTCATTGTTCCGCTACATAAAAAAGGTGACCGTTTAAAGTGTGAAAATTATCGTGGCATCGCACTGTTGAACACTGCATATAAAATACTAGCTAATGTTGTACTTGCTCGACTCATCCCGTTCGCCGAATCTATCATCGGTGACTATCAGTGTGGTTTTCGTCCCAACCGCTCAACCACAGATCAATGTTTTACATTAAGGATGATTCTGGAAAAATGTTGGGAGTACAACATCAGCATTCACCAGCTCTACGTTGATTTCAGGCAAGCATATGATAGTATCATCCGCGACAACCTCTGGTCCGCACTCATATGCCTTGGTATCCCAGAGAAACTTGTTTCTCTGTGTAAACTCACAACATCGGGATCAAATTGTAGAATAGTAATCGAAGGGTCAGTTTCTGATCCTTTCGATATAACATCAGGTGTTCGACAAAGTGATGCACTCGCGCCCGTACTATTTAATTTGGCGCTGGAGTACGCGATAAGAAAAAGCCGAATTGAGACACAAAACTGCATATATAACAAATCTAGTCAAGTTCTTGGCTACGCAGATGATATTGTGCTTCTTGGACGTAGAACAAGCGATATTAAGGATAGTCTCTCTCAGCTTGAAAGAAATGCTAAACGGCTTGGATTATGCATCAACACCAGCAAAACTAAAGTGTTAACAACATCTAAGAACATACCTCCCGGAAATCTGGATACTGGCGACTATGAAGTGGAACGCGTGGAAAACTTCAAATACCTCGGGTCTGTAATAACATCGTCAAATGACATGCAGGCAGATATCAAAGCCCGTGTCTCTGCCGCATACAGAGTTTTCTACGCATACTCAAAACTTCTGCGATCAAAACATCTTTCGCGGTCGTGTAAACTCACACTTTACAAAGCATTGATACGACCTGTGCTTACATTTGGAAGTGAAAGCTGGACACTGACTTCCTCCGATTGTAGAATTTTATCAACATTCGATAGGAAGGTCATACGAACAATTTATGGTCCATGTAAAGTTGCTGAAAATCAGTATAGAATCCGAATGAATCATGAAATCAGACAGCTTCTTGGAGGCTGCGATGTAATCGGATTCATTAAATCTAACCGGATTAGATGGTTTGGTCATGTAGAAAGGGCTCCATTGGAAAGAATGATAAAAAAAGCGTTCCAACAACAACCAGCTGGTGTTCGTCGAAGAGGAAGACCTAGACAACGCTGGCGTGATGACATCATCCAAGACCTTCGTGATATAGGATGTCGAAACTGGGGTCAACTGGTCATGGAACGAGACGATTGGAAGCTGATTGCACAGACGGCAAAATCCCTTCATGGGATGTAAACGCCAGAGAGAGAGAGAGAGAGAGAGATTAGTTTTATACGCATGCCAAATTTCAAGTCCATAGCATTTATAGTTTACGAGATAATCGATATAATGTGAAAAACACGTTTTACTCTCACCAATAGTGTTCCGTATAAAAACGGAACCCTAAAAAGAGAAACAGAGAAAAAAAGGAAAACCATTACATGTTGATATTAATTATTTAAAATATGCTATTTCATTTTTTGTTTTATTAGTGGTGTGTAGAGTAGAGATAAATTCTCTACGTCTGATCCCTATCTAAAATTATCGGTTCCTCTGTGTTGAAATTGTGTCCTGTTTTATTTGCGTGTACTGCCGCCATTGTGCTATGATCTGTTATTATGTGTTTTATAGAGATGTCTTGTTTATGTTGATTCATCCTGTTTTTAAGTAGCTGTCCCGTATGTCCTATGTAGGTGGTTTCACAATTGCTGCAATTTATGAGGTAAACAACCCCATCCTTGTCTTCTTTCTTTTTAACATCTTTTAGTGGTGGTAAAATGTTTTTTATATTGTTTTGTGTTTTGTAGCCTAATTTGATATGTTTATCAACCGTAGTTATAATTCTTGCCATTTTTTCAGATAAATCTTGATGGTAAGTGCATCCAATGTATTTAGTTGTATTTCTTTCGGTTGGTATGTTTTGTTCGGTTGGCGTGGTTGATTGCGATGGTTGAGCTTGCCTTTGTGTATTTTGTAATATCTGTTTTTTTGTGCATTTTAGTATATTTTAGATTAGTTGTTTAGGATAGTTTGTTTTTTTCCAGTAAGTTTTGAGCTAAAATTGTCTTGCTAGGCCAATATTCCGTTGAAGATAGTGTTAAGATTCTATTTATAAGTGATTTTGAGGTGTTGATTTTTTGTTGATTTTTTGAAATTTGGGACATGCAGACATGTAGTTTATGATTCTGCCTGTATTTGTTGGTTTTTGAAAGAAATTTGTTTTAAGTTTTGGAGAATTGTTCCGGATTACTTCTATATCTAAATAAGGAAGTTTTCCATTATTTTCGACCTCCATGGTGAATTTGATATTTTTGTTGATGTTGTTAAAAATTGTATATGTAACTTCCAATTCTTCTTTGGGAACAATCAGGAGTATATCATCTACATATTTAAGTAACAGTTTTGGATCATATGAAATTTGTGATATTGCTTCTTTAATTATGTCTGTTAATACAAAGTCTGCTAGTATTGTTGATACGCATCCTCCAATTGTCAAACCTGATTTTTGTGCATAATAGTTTTCATTAAATTTAAAGTATGATGTGTCCCAAGTGCAGAATTTAATTAAATTCATAAACATCGGTTTCGGTATTTTTGTTTTCTGTTGTATGATTGGCCAGCGTTTCTCTAAAGCTTCGTATACTAAATTAGGTGGAATTCTTTCGTTTATTGATACTACATCAAACGACGCAATTAGTTCGTCTTCCGATATTTCTATTTTTGATAGTTGCTTTTTTAGTTCAAAAGAATTCTTTATGTTGTATGGGTTATCTGGGTCAATTGTTTTTAAAATTTCATTCAGATGTTTTGAAAGGTAGTATGATGGGCTATCAATACTTGATATAATTAAACGGTCATCTTTATTAGGTTTATGCAGCTTCATAGTTGCATAGCAACAAGGTGGTTTTGCTATGTATGTCATGAGCCTTCTTTTTGTATGTTCATCAACATGTTTGTGTTTGTAAAAGCTTTTTACTAGTGCGTTATTTCTTTGTTGAAGTTTTGTTGTAGGATCTGTGCTTAGCTTGCTGTAATTTAATGGATTTTCTACAATGTTGTTAATTTTTTCAATGTAGTCTGTACGTTTCATTGCTATTGTAGTATTTCCTTTATCTGCCTCTATTATAATAATGTCCTTATTGGTTTTAAGAAAATGTTTTGTTTATTGTAATTTACGTTGGAGTACTATGCCGGTTGGAGATGGTTTTTTGTGCTCTGTGTGTGAGTTTAAATGTTTCCCGATTTTTTCTCTGATGTCATTTCGTATATCATCCGACGCTAATTTATTTCTGTTCTTCTTATTATATTTTCAATGTCGGCAATGCAGTCGAATAGTGGAAATTGATCTGTCTGGTATTTTATTGCGAATTTTGGACCATATGATAAGATGGATTCAACCTCAGTTGCTATTCGTTTTTCAGTATTGACGTACCAATCTGGGTTATCTTTTAGATCATGTGTTTGTTGTTTTACTAATTTTTGATACTTTTGTTCCAAAATCTGACTGTGTTGAGTTTTGAGGATTCTTTGTGATTGATGTTGTGCATTGTAAAATTGTTTGAGTATGCTCGGATCTATTTCGGAAGCTAGCAACTTTCTAATTGATATTAAAATTGACTTATAGTTGTTTATTTTTTCAAATGTGTTTCGTATGGTTAGGTTTAGTAGTTTTTGGTTTAGAAAAATCTTCAGTCTTCGGCTTCTGTTATATTGTATTTGTAAAGATAAAAATAAATGGTTTGCTCTATCCATCAAAAATCTTGGTAAGATGTTTTGTCGTCTACATTGAATTAAAAATTTTGCATCCGGTTTTAACCTTATGATTCTATTGCTGTTATTGTGATATTCTTTAAATCGCCGCTTTAATAATGAAATAACATATACAAAAGTAACTACAAAAGTGTAGTTTCGAGATATTTGAGTTTAAAGATGGATGTGCGCATGCATTTGCATGGACGTTAATTAACAATATATTAATTTTTACCTGCAGTCATAAAATAATTCGAAAATGTAAAAACGTCACTTCAAAGATACCCTTATGGGAAATACAGCGCACCCATTTTATAATAACAACGTATAAATAGCTTACGTTATTTCATTATTAAAGCGACGAAATAATGTTTTGATTTGTTCACCATATCGGTTGTTTATCTCTTCATAGAATCTCATAATTCTTTTTTAATCCCATAAAAATGTTTTTTACTTAACTCACCTCAAAAAAAAGTGACCTTAAAAATCTGACACCCAAGTCAGGGAAAAAAACAATAAAACTATAGCGAAGTGTCAAATAATTATATTCTTGTGTGCTTAGGGGACCGGGGTGGAGAGGGTAAAAAAAACTTTTTTTGACCCAAGCGAGTGGGTCATTTAAAAGAGCACCTAATTTAAAATTTGTTGCAATTCTGTTTAAAATTTTTTGGTGCCCAGTTTTTGAGTTATTGTCAAAAAGTGTAAAATTCAGACTGTTCCCCCGCATACGTTTCGATACTCATTGACAGAAAAATTGGTAAAAATTCTCAGAGTTAGGATATTTGGTAAATTTTGTATGAAAATTATAACGAAGTCTCAAATAATTATATTTCTATGTGTTTAGGGGACGGGAGTAGAGAGTGTAAAAAAAATCTTTTTTGACCCAAGCGAGTGGGGTGTCATTTGAAAGAACACTTAATTTAAAATTCGTTGCAATTTTTGTTAGAAAATATGGGCGCCCAGTTTTTGAGTTATGGACAAGAAAGTGCAAAATTCAAATAATTTCGCCTATACGTTTCGACGATGATTGACAGAAGATTGGTAAATTTTGAATGAAAATCATAGCGAAAACTCAAATAATTATATTTCTGTGTGTTTAGGGGATGGGTGTGGGGAGAGAAAAAAAACAATTTTGACCCAAATGAGTGGGGTGTCATATGAAGGAGTACATAATTTAAGAAACACTACAATTTTTTTTAGAATTTTGCAATGCATAGTTCTTGTGTTATTGGAAAAAAAATATTTTTAGTATGTAGCCTCTCCTACTAAGTTTCAACACTTGATTAACCGAAAAAATAATCAAATTTAATCCATTTACAAGCTGGTGTAATTGAATCTTTTTTAAGTTACCAAAAACATCTATGCATAAGATTTAACCTGAATTAACATTTTTTTTGCAATTTTTGATCAATGTAGATTTGATTGTAATTTACTATTGACATTTACAATTTCACTTTATTTTGTTATGCGTCTATGGTCTGGAAATATAAGAACATTACAATTTACAACACAACTTCTTGTCAATAATTTTTGATATTGTGTTCTTTTACATTCACGGAACCCTTGACGAGCGAATTTTATTCGCAGTTGTCTGACTTTTTTTAATTTTTCTACGTTATTTTAATAATGATTATAATAATTTGATAAAGAATTTATTTATATTCTTATTTCCAATAATGAGAATGTGAATCAGATTCAGTACATATTATTATAACAACAATACTAAAACATTTTCATTTGGTGCTAGTTCGAATGGTGCAATGGTTCTTCCGACCACGTCACTAACAATAAATTTAAACTTAAGTTTGATACTGTTCCGCTGTGCTATTACTGCCAAATTTGCACTAAATTCATCAAAATATAGTAAAATTAATTTATTTTGTACTACAACATTGTTACAATATATTAGTTTTTTAAAATCACTTTTCTCTTTAAATCTTAATTATTAAATCACAAATATTTTAGCACGACAGATGAAAACTTCAACGAAACACTTTTAATTGTAATAAGTGAAAAAACAAATCTCTTGTTTACATTAAACAATTTACATTTCAACTATTTATGATAAAAAACGTAATCTACACAGGAGAAAAAGTCGAAAATTAAAACTTGACCATTTTTGATTTTCTTGAAACTTGGCATATAAGTAGTATGGACAAAATAAAAATAAAGTTTATTTTAGAATTTTTTAAAGTGCGTATTTTGAGCATAGGAAGCAGCCCCAACATGCATGAAAATTTACGCAATCCGAAGTAGCTTTGAAATTAAATTGCTCAAGAATGGCTATACCGATTTCGGCCAACTTTTTTTGTTTGATAGGTGATTTGTTAATCTTTAGAAAAAAATTAATTAAACGTTTTTGTAATTAATTTTAAAATTAAAATATTAAAACAATGTTTTAAAGATGGCGCTAAGGGTCAAAGATCAATTGAATTTTAGCTTTTCTTTAAAAAAATAGTTCTATCCTTACTTTAAAACATCTCAAATTTACAAATAGGTTATTTGTCGTGTTCTTGAGATACTTAATTTTAAAGATTTTAGAGATACTTAATTTTAAAATTCTAATTTTTCCGAACAATTTCTATAACCAAACGTTTTTAATTACTACTAATTTTAATTTTGTTCTTTTTTAAATAGTTATATTCTTACTCTTAAGTCCAAGCACAACACATGGAATCCTAGAACCTCTAGCAAATGCGAAAACACTATTTATAGTGGTCTTACTCGACTTGCTACACTTCTCCGCTTTTCCGTTTATTATAGTGTCTTACAAGTATGAACTTGCAGTTTCAAGATCTATATTTGGCTACAAAACTAGCAGTTTATAAAGCCTCGTTCTTAGAACGGTCAATCGTACCAAACTTAACCTACACTGAAAACCGAATAAGAAACGGAAGATCAAATCAATAAAAAAATATTCTGAAAGTATCAATGATGTTTGACCATTCACAAATACTGATACGAAAATTGAATGTTTTTATGCAATTCATTTATTTGTATGCTGTTAACAAATGTCCCTCATCTGTTTTAATTTGCAACTCACTCAATTTTATGGTCAAGCTTCATTTGAAAACTAAATAAATTAATTACCTTTACATGGGTGATCAGCCCAAAGAGAGTTTTTCCAGTGTGAGTGTATGAACTATATTGGTTGATTAACGATTAATTAAGCAGGTTAACCTCTAGGCCAACAGATCACCAACATACACTGGTATTTTTAAAATTGTTAGGAGTGCCTTAATAATTATTTGATTTTTTAGAATACTTCAACTAAAGATCCACAACAAATTCAAAAAATTTAAATATTTAACTTAAAAAATATTGACTTTCTATAATTTTCTTCAAATTATAAAAAATAAATTTAAATACCAGTAAACCGGCATGAAACAAGCAAATAAAAAGTATTAAAAATATAATAATTCTTTTAAATTACTAAAAGTAATTATTCAAAGTGGCCGCTAGTTTTTTGTGTTTGTTTTCATTACTTTTACAAAAAAAAACTATTTAGCACGTAATTTTAGATGACAATAAGATAAAATTCATCAATTCATCAAATGTTTTATCTCATAAAAAGTTTAATAAAACCAGCCATATCAAAACCTTTTCCAATTTTTACATTCTTTCATCGCTTGGATTTTTTATTATTAGCTGGCATGTGTTTGCACATCTGTCTGAGGTGTTTTACGATATGTGCGCGGTATAGTATATTTCCAAATTGTTGAAAAATTGTTCAAAAAACACTAACGTGTTATTTAATTAAATGTTTTTTTTTCAATGCTTACCTGAAGTCTATTCAGTGAAGTTACAATCACAGCAAATAAATAAGGTTTACGACAATCAATTAATTGATCATCGGTAAATCCATGTTCCATTTTACCCAATAATACATTGTTTTGTCCAACCAATGAAATATTTTTTTCTGTTTACAATTAACTCTATCTGAACCAATTCAACAACTGTCTATCAGCCGGATAACATTAAAATCATAAAAGCTTAAAAAGTTTTCCTTTTTCCAACATAATTTTATTCATTTTCGTTTTTCATCCCCATAAGTGTTAATTTATTTTACTTTATTTCAAATCATTCATACATTTTTCTTTGAAAATTTAATCTAACTTTATTTTCAATTTTCATTTCATTTGAAAGACAAACACAAATTTTCAGATTATATTTTTATTCTTTCTGTTTTCAAAATATGTGTGGCATTTTCTTTACATCGTAAACCCTTTTGATTTATCTGCAAACTGTTTTTTATTTTCTTTTGAAAAAAAAACCAAGAAAAAACTGTGAAAATATTTTGTTTTTTAAAATTCAATTTTCAAGTGCAGAAAGAAAACAACAAAAACAAAATAGAAAATCTTCATTTTCTTGAAATTGAAATGTGAATTTTCAATTTTATTTTTGTCGTATTTAAATTCAAAAAGATTTTTTTTTAGATTTTTGCATGAAAAAAAAAAGAAAACGTTTATTTTGAATGAATTAACGCAAAATATAAAGTTTGAGGGAAGAAAGAATATTTTTTTTGAACTTTTTTTTTTTCAAGAAAATATTTTATCGAATAAAGAAATAAAATTATAAGAATTTTTGTGAAAAATTATTTATACATTTTAGACGTTTTTCTGTTTTCCAACTGAAAGCTCAGAAATGTATTTTTAAATGAAATGTAAATTTGTAGTTTTTTATGTAAATTAAATTTGAATGTAGAAATTCCGAAAAATTATTTGAATATGATTATTGGTATCATAAAAATGTCTGTCTGTAACTCAAGTGGAAATATTTTATGAGAGAAGTTGAGAATAAACGTGTGAGGTGAGTTTTGTGTGATTGAATTATTTAAATCTTGAAGAAGAAAGAATGTAAAAGGTTAAACTCAGTTTTAAGATGACTTTGTTCCATTACAGACAAAATCATAGTGTATGTTCTCACGCTGAATATCTCTATAGAAAACCGAAAATCACAACTTTCTACTTGAAACATTTGACTGTATTCTATGAAAATACAATTCAAGTCAGAAATTGTTTTTTTTTCTGTTGCTTATTCGTACTGGAGGAAATATTGTGTTTGTTTTCTTTCGTATTTTAGAAAATTGTTGATTCAAGATATATAAAATATTATTATTACTCCTTATTTGTTTATATTTTGTTAAATATTACTTTCTCATATTTATAATTGTAAAATTGTTGATGAAATTAAATAAAAATAAAATAAAATTAAGGAAATGAAGTAACCCCAAAAAGGAGCTCAAAGAAGGTAACTAGTAGGTAGTTTAAAATATAGAAAGTCAAAGTAAATACTCTTTAAGTTAAAATATATAATAAATCTCTTTAAGTTGAAAAATTTTGATTTTGTAACACATGCGTAAAAAATATTAAATTTTGTACTAGAATAGAATAAAAGAAAAAACTACTTTTCCGCACATATGACCACAATAGTAGATTGTACTACTAGTGGAATGCGTTTTCCAAACAGAAGTTAGTTTGCCGCACGACCGCAGGGAGTGCGGCAAATAACTCGCGTTTGGAAAACGCATTCGCATTTTTTGTAATAAGTGCGTAAAATTTATAAATATTTATTTAATTGTTCATTCAATCATTTATTTAACAAAGTTATAAACAAATTTAAGCTTTTTAAATAATTAAAGTGCGCCATCTTTGTTGTAATATTTGTAAATTATTCGAGTTCGAAAATATAAACATAAAAATTCAAGTAAAACAACACAGGAATCCAACTAAGCTGTCAAAATAATAAACTTTGAAGACCTAAATAAATTGTTTTTTCATGCAATTCCAATGATGAAATGTGTTTAAGTTGTTTTTACTATATGGTAAGTTATTTAAAGTATTATTTTGATATTTTAGTGCTATAAAAATATTAAATATAGATAGATATATGGATAGATTTAACTACAAATCTCACATGCAGGCGGCGATACGTTCCAGGCTTAAAATATATTTTGTAGTCATGTGTGGGGAAAAGTAGTTTTTTCTTGTATTCTATTCTAGTACAAAATTGAATATTTTGTACCCATGTCTTACAAAAAATATTTTTTGTAACAAATGCGTAAAAAATATTCAATTTTGTACTAGAATAGAATAAAAGAAAAAACTACTCTTACGCACATATATGACCACAAAATATTTTATAAGCCTGGACCGTAACGCCGCCAGCATGTGAGATTTGTAGTTAAATCTACCCATATATCTATCTATATATAATATTTTTATAGCACTAAAATATCAAAATAATAATTTAAATAACTTACCATATAGTAAAAACAACTTAAACACATTGCATCATTTGAATTGCAAGAAAAAACAATTTATTTAGGTTTTCAAAGTGTACAATTTTGACAGCTCTTATTGGATTCCTGTGTTGTTTTAGTTGGATTCTTATGTTTATATTTTCGAGCTAGTATAATTTACAACTATTACAATGAAGATGACACACTTTAATTATTTAAAAAGCTTAAATTTGTTTAAAACTTTGTTAAATAAATGATTAAATGAACAATTAAATAAATATTTATAAATTTTACGCACTTGTTACAAAAAAAGTGTGTATTACTAGTGCGAATGCGTTTTCCAAACACGAGTTATTTGTCGCACTCCCTGCGGTCGTGCGGCAAACTAACTTCTGTTTGGAAAACGCATTCGCACTAGTAATACAATCTACTATTGTTTTGTTTAAGAATTTTTTATACATTTTGTAAAAATTCTTTTTTCCGTTTATGTAAAAGCAAATCTCATGAATTATTTATCACTTGCGAAAGTGGTCTTTTCTCTCTAGTGAAAAATAATTTACAATAAATAATAAATTGTAGGAATACATATATATATATATATATATATATATATATATATATATATATATATATATATATATATATATATATATATATATATATATATATATATATATATATATATATATATATATATATATATATATATATATATATATATATATGTATATATATATATATATATATATATATATATATATATATATATATATATATATATATATATATATATATATATATATATATATATATATATAGAAAGAGATAATTAATTTCCTTAACCTCACTATTTGTGATTTTCGAAAGTTAGTAGGTATATTCCATACTATCCTAAGTCACGTGTGCAGTTATTATTGAATGTTGCCAATCAATATGAAATCAATTTTACGACATAAATGTCAAGTAAATTAGTGAATCGTATGAATTTTTCAATTCGAAATCAGTTTTTGTGTTTATCTGAATAAACCTTATAGTTATTTGTTAATAAAAACAACTTTTATCTCTGAACGTGTTTCGGTTGGGATTCGAACTAAGAACCTCATCAGTACCAACTAAGTTTGAATCTTTTGGTAGACACGCTGTCAACTGCCCCTCGGCGTCGACATTAGAAACATTTTTAATTACGATGTTGTAATTTCATTTTTCTTAGTGAAAAACTTTTTTGTCATACTTCACTGGATACAGAGTTAGTATTTTTATTATATAGATTTTATACGTTTTAAACCCGACAAGGTAGGAATTTTTATTGAAAGAGATAATTAATTTCCTTAACCTCACTATTTGTGATTTTCGAAAGTTAGTAGGTATATTCCATACTATCCTAAGTCACGTGTACAGTTATTATTGAATGTTGCCAATCAATATGAAATCAATTTTACGACATAAATGTCAAGTAAATTAGTGAATCGTATGAATTTTTCAAATCGAAATCAGTTTTTGGGTTTATCTGAATAAACCTTATAGTTATTTGTTAATAAAAACAACTTTTATCTCTGAACGTGTTTCGGTTGGGATTCGAACTTAGAACCTCATCAGTACCAACTAAGTTTGAATCTTTTGGTAGACACGCTGTCAACTGCCCCTCGGCGTCGACATTAGAAACATTTTTAATTACGATGTTGTAATTTCATTTTTCTTAGTGAAAAACTTTTTTGTCATACTTCACTGGCTACAGAGTTAGTATTTTTATTATATAGATTTTATACGTCTTAAGCCCGACAAGGTAGGAATTTTTATTGAAAGAGATAATTAATTTCCTTAACCTCACTATTTGTGATTTTCGAAAGTTAGTAGGTATATTCCATACTATCCTAAGTCACGTGTGCAGTTATTATTGAATGTTGCCAATCAATATGAAATCAATTTTACGACATAAATGTCAAGTAAATATATATATATATATATATATATATATATATATATATATATATATATATATATATATATATATATATATATATATATATATATATATATATATATATATATATATATATATATATATATATATATATATATATATATATATATATATTATAGTAGAAAAATAGCATTCTGTACGCGAGATAAAAACGTTTTTTGTTCGTAAACTGTTTTACTCGACGGTGACGCGTTTCGTCAACAAATATTCACTCACGAAAAAACAGCGTTTTCATCTCTTGTAGCATAATATAACATATTTAGTTTTAATGGAGAAAGTTAAATGAAATAAACCAAGAATAAATAAAAGAAATTTGATTAACACGCCTAAACAAAAACTTAAATTTGAAAAACTGAGTTTAAAATTTAAATTAAATTCACATTTTAGAGAAGCAAATAAACCAAAAATGTTCCTTTTGAATTTATAACAACAAATCAATAGTCTTTTTTTAAAATCGTTTAAGCCGACTAAATTCCACCCGCTTTGTTGTGATTTTCAATAATCTGACTTCTGAATTTAATTTAGAAAAATATTTTTTTTATTTTATTTTGTTTAATTATTGAACGTTTTAGCATCAATTTACTATTCGATTTCTAATTAAAGT
Source organism: Diogma glabrata (assembly GCA_963693315.1). Taxonomy (NCBI): domain Eukaryota; kingdom Metazoa; phylum Arthropoda; class Insecta; order Diptera; family Cylindrotomidae; genus Diogma; species Diogma glabrata. The sequence continues at coordinate 76,161,805 of OY856187.1, forward strand.
TAAAAAAAGCAGGTTTTCTATTTTTTTAAATTTATTTATTTTGAGATAATCACAAAACGGACAAGCACCAATTTATGCAATATGTTTAATTAAATTTCTTATTTAATTAAACGTAGTTTAATAACATAACATAAATAAACTTAGTTTAATAATTAATATGATTTTGTTTTATGTTTTCCACATCTAGCAAGTTGAGTTTGCGGACGTTTGCACTTTGAGGTAGAAAACTGAATCAAAAACTGAATCAAGCGAATGCTCAACATTTTGCACATTGATTTCAATTTTACAAATGCCCCAGCGGTTTCGGATCTTTCCCAGATATGTTCATTTTGGAGCTGGAAAAGACATAAAAATCAAGAACAAATTTTATCTGTATTGACTAAGCTTTGATCATTCAACCTCAATCTGTCATACTCCATATCTAACGGATAAAGTAAAGTGCCTTAACCCTCAACACAATCAATTTCATATCGCGAGTTCTAAGTTTATGTAAATTAAAAATTTGGTTTGATATTTATACTATGATTATTTTGTTAATAAAAATATTGAAAGAATTAATAGTAATAATATTTATTTTGCATTTCATTTTATGAGACAAATATTTTATGTATATTATATGACTATTTAATTTATAATAAACGAATGGGCAATATAGAAACTTCAATATGTGTTAGCAGAACCGTACCCTATTTCGGAACACATATTTGTCAATTATACCAAAACGCTATACAACTTTGTGTAAAAATGATATATCATAACCTCGCATTGTGTGTCGTTTTCTGTTTCTTCGTTACGAAATTGTAGCAGTTCTTTGAATTTTTAGTTCTAAACTGCAACTAATAATTTTTTCGGCAATCGTTTAAATTTGTTGAACTGGATTGAGTTTTGAGGTGTTTGAATGTTTCAAATCTTAACCAATTTTGTTGTTCATTGCAAAAATTTTCCATCGGTTTATGGTCACATCAAATAAATTGCGATTTATTTTAAAAATTATTCCAAATTAATTTTATGCAACGAAGAAAACATTCTGAGTCACAATAAAGCCTACATTGCCACCACAAAAGTACCGGATAATCTGAACCAAATGTATGATTTAGTGGATAGTGCAAAATATTATAAATGTCTGAAAGGTTGAACCAATGTTTCTTTTTGAAGGGAGAAAAGTGGTAGTGCAATGACTTTGAGGATTGGGTTATTATGTCAGAAGCTATTAAATTACTTTCCAAGAGTTTTTTCAAGTTCCAAGGTGAGAAAAATATATCAAATTTATCAGAGTCATACAAATTTTTGGGTGAAGTCAAAGTGAGCGCAAGTCTTAAAAAATATTTTTAAACAAAAGTAGAATTGTAGTGCGGTACGGAGGCTATGTTGTGATTTAAGTCCTTAAAATTTGTTAGAATTTTTGATTTCAGTTTCATTACTTCCAAATTTAAATCATTCGTCAAAGTTTCATTGAAATTTCATAATTGTATGCTAAACACCGACATACAATATGTAACTTTTTTTTACCAAAATTGAGAAACCGAAAGAAGCATCATAATTCATAATCAATACAGGCAAGTTGAAAGCCAACATCGGTTCGAAAGATCCTTGGTCAACTTATATCATATATATGTACACAAACATTTTTTTCTTGTTCGGTACTGACTATGACCTTAAATTCTGAAACGATTATGGTGCTAAATGTGTTTGTTTTGACGCCATGTGAAAGGATTAGACTTTATTATAAAACCGAACGAGAACACTAACTGGGAAATCTCTTATTTATATAAGCAAAATTTATATCAAAACAAAAGTTTAATGTTGAATATAAAAAAAAATAATTTAACATAAAAAAACTAACAAAAATTAAATAAATTAAAACAAATTTCGATCAAACATTTGGTCGAGTATAAACAGTAAAGTACTCTATTTCTTGTTTCTATTTAATTGTATTCTTCATCGCACAAACATTTATAACTAACCCATATTTCTCAATAAAAAATGCAAGTCAACCCATTTCCATATATCATCTCAATAAACAGCTTCTCTACAACTAGATAAATTTGAACAACCGTATTACAACTACATGTAATACTATAACTAAGCTTTATAAAAAACTTTTTCATCATTTATGTAGACAGAAATTTGTATTATTAATTGGTATTGTGCGAAGAAGCAACAAAGCAATTAACCGATAAAACGTAAAACTTTGGTTGATTGATCTGTAGCACACATAAATGCGTTTATGTTTGTTTTAGTGTTTAAGGCTGGAACCGAAACTAATCAGCAAATCTTTAGCGAATCTCCTCAAATATGAATATTCTTATTTTAGAGTCAAATTCAAAATAGGCTGTCGTTACAATTCATTACTTCATAATTGTTTGCTAAACAGAGAGCCAAGTACTAAACAAAAAATATTTACCGGAAGTAATTATCCAGAAACTAAGAAATATGATACGGTTCACTTCAGTTTAAAAAAATTTATCAAGTTTTATCAAAATCAAACAAAAATATTGAAATTTTTGAAAGCTTTAAATTAAATTGTATTCACTAGCCAGCCAGCCATACGCCAAAACCTAGTTGATTTTTGTATAAACGTTGTCATGTTAGGGTAGCGAAAATCCGAAATTCTACGTCCACGCCGTGCTACCTGGGTAACGCTAACAGAATTAGGTTGGTGTAGTTGAGAGGGGCAGAGTAAATACTGCTTATACTCAATGATTCTGCACCATGGCGAGTCATTGGCGCCATAAAACCAATGCAACTCAAGCGTCTGTTCTCCATGTTAGGGGCGGCTTGGAGCGGGCGTCTGTCTTGGATCAAGCGGCTCGCTATATAAATGTGTAGAAAGCGTCTGTTCTCCATGTTAGGGGCGGCTTTCAGTGGGCGTCTGTCTTGGATCAAGCGGCTCGCTATATAAACGTGTAAAAAGGTTGTTTCTGGTGACCTTAAGATGCAGAACGAACCCATTCACGAAAATTTGGGTTGGGCGAAGGGCTAACACCCCATTTCCGTAAAAAAATTATTGTCATGAATTCTGTACACAGGCCTCGGAATATATCGGATTCATTATTGGAACGACCTCGGAAACTGTACCCGGACTACGATTTAAAAATGGGAACCTGGAACGTGCTTAGCCTCAGAAGACCAGGAGATCTCCTAAAACTCACTCAACAAGTCGAGAGCTACACACTGGATATAGTGGCATTACAAGAACTAAGATGGCCAGCCAGTGGAATCCATGAAACAGCGAAAGGATACACTCTGTATTATTGCGGTCATCAAAACGGAGGAGAATTTGGAGTTGGCTTTCTTATACACCGTCGCGTGAATCAGCATGTTATCGACTTCTGCCCTATTAATATGCGGTTATGCACACTGAGAATCCGCACGCAAAAATTCAATGTAACGATCGTCAATGTTCATGCACCTACTGAAGATAAAGCAGATGATATTAAAGACCTGTTCTTCCTAGAACTCGAGGAAGTCATCAATAACATCCCGCGGCACGATATAAAAATCGTGGTAGGTGACTTTAATGCTCAAATCGGTAGGATTGCAGAACTTAAAACACATATCGGCCCTAACAGCTTGCATCATACCAGCAACAATAACGGTTTTCGCGCAGCCGAGCTGGCTATGATGTATGATCTAGTAATTTCCAGCACTTTCTTCCCTCACAAGAGAATTCACAAGGCAACGTGGAAATCAAATGACGGAAGAACGGAAAATCAAATCGATCACGTCATGATCTCTAAGAGACACTCTACAAGTATAACTGACGTTCGATCATACAGAGGTGCTGATATGGACACCGATCATATGCTTGTCATCTTTAAGTACAAGTGCAAGTTGTCATCCACATTTAACAGACAAGCAAAAAAGACCGTGCGCTGGAATGTCGAAGCATTTAAACATCCGGAAACGCTGAATAGATATCAGGAAATAATAACACAAAACATAGAAGAGCATGACATCTCTTCTGAGATGCCATTAAACATACAAGAAGAATGGCAAACGCTTCAATCAACCATTATAGCCGCAGCACAAACTACAATCGGAAAACGACCACCGAAATCACACAACGAATGGTTTGACGACGAGTGCCGCCAATCCGTTGAAAATAAACAAAAACTGCGAGAAAAATGGTTAACAAGGAACACCCGAAGCTCCCAAGCTGATTATCTATGCGCCAGGAAAGCCTCAGCAAAACTTCTACGTAAAAAGAAACGCGAACACATGAAGAGCTGCATCGAAAACATCAACCAACATGCGGCCAACGGAAATTCAAAAGAGTGCTTTGCCAATGCACGAAATCTGACCAAAGATTTCCACCCAAGATCTACAGCCATCAAAAATGTAAATAATGAACTTACAACAAGTGAACGTGATGTGCTGGCAGTGTGGCGATCCCACTTTCAAGACCTACTGAATAGGACGAACGAAGTTCATCCTATTCGAGCAATTGCTCCATCAACTGAAGAGATTTTTGTCCCTTACCCAGCAATAGAAGAAGTGGAAGCTGCCATTAAAAAACTGAAAAATGGCAAATCACCAGGTTTCGATGGAATTCCCGCAGAACTTCTGAAAAATGGAGGAGCAGCTCTGGTCTCACGTATATACGATCTGATTCTTGCAATCTGGGACCAAGAAGAACTACCTGATGAATGGAAAACAGCTCTCATTGTTCCGCTACATAAGAAAGGTGACCGTTTAAAGTGTGAAAATTATCGTGGCATCGCACTGTTGAACACTGCATATAAAATACTAGCTAATGTTGTACTTGCTCGACTCATCCCGTTCGCCGAATCTATCATCGGCGACTATCAGTGTGGTTTTCGTCCCAACCGCTCAACCACAGATCAATGTTTTACATTAAGGATGATTCTGGAAAAATGTTGGGAGTACAACATCAGCATTCACCAGCTCTACGTTGATTTCAGGCAAGCATATGATAGTATCATCCGCGACAACCTCTGGTCCGCACTCATATGCCTTGGTATCCCAGAGAAACTTGTTTCTCTGTGTAAACTCACAACATCGGGATCAAATTGTAGAATAGTAATCGAAGGGTCAGTTTCTGATCCTTTCGATATAACATCAGGTGTTCGACAAGGTGATGCACTCGCGCCCGTACTATTTAATTTGGCGCTGGAGTACGCGATAAGAAAAAGCCGAATTGAGACACAAAACTGCATATATAACAAATCTAGTCAAGTTCTTGGCTACGCAGATGATATTGTGCTTCTCGGACGTAGAACAAGCGATATTAAGGATAGTCTCTCTCAGCTTGAAAGAAATGCTAAACGGCTTGGATTATGCATCAACACCAGCAAAACTAAAGTGTTAACAACATCTAAGAACATACCTCCCGGAAATCTGGATACTGGCGACTATGAAGTGGAACGCGTGGAAAACTTCAAATACCTCGGGTCTGTAATAACATCGTCAAATGACATGCAGGCAGATATCAAAGCCCGTGTCTCTGCCGCATACAGAGTTTTCTACGCATACTCAAAACTTCTGCGATCAAAACATCTTTCGCGGTCGTGTAAACTCACACTTTACAAAGCATTGATACGACCTGTGCTTACATTTGGAAGTGAAAGCTGGACACTGACTTCCTCCGATTGTAGAATTCTATCAACATTCGAGAGGAAAGTCATACGAACAATTTATGGTCCATGTAAAGTTGCTGAAAATCAGTATAGAATCCGAATGAATCATGAAATCAGACAGCTTCTTGGAGGCTGCGATGTAATCGGATTCATTAAATCCAACCGGATTAGATGGTTTGGTCATGTAGAAAGGGCTCCATTGGAAAGAATGATAAAAAAAGCGTCCCAACAACAACCAGCTGGTGTTCGTCGAAGAGGAAGACCTAGACAACGCTGGCGTGATGACATCATCCAAGACCTTCGTGATATAGGATGTCGAAACTGGGGTCAACTGGTCATGGAACGAGATGATTGGAAGCTGGTGGCACAGACGGCAAAATCCCTTCATGGGATGTAAACGCCAGAGAGAGAGAGAGTTGTCATGTTACATAGTTTTAAAAAAGGTGGTCGTTAGTGATAGATTGTAGTGTTTAATACAGATTACCAATATGGTTCAATAAATTTTGCAAAATATATTGGTTGTTGTTTGTTAACCGTTTGTGGTTCTTAGACAATCTGTGAAAACATCAAATCTAGTCTAGTCAAATCTAGATTAAAAGAAATTTATGACAAAATGTTTAGTGATCCAGTTTGTTCTACGTTCTTTGGTATGATTTCAAAAATCATTTTTGAAGTGAAAATTTCTTTAGGCGCACCACACACCGATTTTTCCGTGGGTAGTAAGTTAGGCTGATCCGTGACGCTCTGAGGTGAAAGATCTATCTATCATTTATCAATCTATCATTTTTTAACATTTCAAATTACGTCGTAGATATCGTGCTCGACTGATGTGCTGTAGGTAGTTAGTTCAATCCCTGGTTTGGTACATATTTTTTATTGTTTTTTTTTAATCTTTTATTAAATACCATTGAAATTATTTTTTTTTATTTATGAATTCATAAAAATAATAAAAATTTCTTCATACGAATTTTAAAAAATTGATCTTTATAACGCAGTTTTTTAAAGTTATATTGCTACTGTCTTTTGCAATTTGCATTCGAGTCATCATGCTAAACAAATATTGAATATATATAAAATTGAAAGTATGTCTGTTTGTCCTTTATTCATCATCATCAGTTTAATCATCATTAAACTTTGGGAAGTTGTTGTGTACACTTAATTTGCTTTTTATTTAACTATCGTTTTAAGCGGTAGTTTGCTTTGATCAATGTTTTTTGTTGAACATAATTTTTATGAAATCAAAAATAATATAAGAAAGATAGTATAACCTGAAGGCTGAAACAATTACATTTGTATATCAAAATTATATGTATTGGAATTTTATCATCTTCACTAAATATGTTGACGGTCTGGAGTTGTATGTAATACATGTTTCTAAAATTAAGTGAAGACCTAATACTTGTAACTTGATACTTGATAAAATCGATTATATCGATTTAAAGCTCACAATTACGAGACTGAAATCGCATAAATTCTATACAAAGAAGCATAGCTTATGTATGATTAAACAATAAACATGGATGGCAATCCATAGTGATTTGCCAACGGCAACAATGAGCATTAATACCAATGAATTTGCTTAAATTCATTGGTATTAATGAAGAGATCCGTTATAAGGAGATCCGTTTTCTCCAAAATCTTTCAATTCAGCATTGCAAAGAATATTCAATGTAATCGACTGGTCAGATAAAGGAATAAAAATAGGAAAAACAGAATGGGCCGAATTAAGATTTGCGGATGATATAGACGCCATTTCCGACAATGACCACAAATTGTCAATAATGATGAACGATATATTCACAGAATCAAAAAAAGGTGGACTTCACCCAAACATTGAAAAAACAAAAATATTGACAAACACAAACGTCGAATTCGTCATGGTGAACGGTATCAAGATTGATGTGGTAGACAACATCAATTATCTCGGCCAAGCAACTTCTTGCACAAACAATGAAGACATGGCGATAGACACAAGAATATCTGCCGCATGGAGATCATTTTGGGCGTTGAAAAGGTTCTTAAAAAGTTCAGTGCCAATGTTTCAGAAAAAGAGGCTATTTGACGCTTGTATATTACCGGTATTCATATACGGTACTCAATGTTTACCTTTATCACGGAAATCAATACGAAATTAGAGATCGATCTAAGAAGTATGGAGCGATCAATGTTGAACGTTCGACTTACTGATCGCATAACCAACGAATAAATTCGGAAAACGACGAACGTAAAAGACGTTAAGGAAACTGCAAAAGGTTTGAAATGGAACTGGGCTGGCCATTTGCGTCGGTATAATAACAATCGTCTGCCGAAAATTGTTGAAGAATGGACACCAAGCGACGGAAAAAGAAATCCTGGACGACCACATATACGATGGAAAGACGACATTAATAATTTTGGCAGGTGTTTTTGGAGAAGAAAAGCAAAAAATAAAGAACTATGGAAAAAGATGAGAAACTCCTTTATTCATTTATGAATTGTTACGGAGGTATAAATTAATAAATAAATAATTTTGCTTAGCTTTCCACAGGAAGATTTGTAAAATTTAAACTTGTTGATCTACGGGTGTGACAACCACGCGTACTTTAGCCCCTGCTATTGGCATATGAGTGCTATTTTGACAATTATTTGGTTAACATTGTGAGGTTAGTGTGTGTAGTTAGCGGTTTATCGTTCTGCCTTGTTTCTCATTTATTCTACTAATACGATCCAAATACTACTAATACGATATCAATTGATTGCGATTGCCAATGAAGTTTTCACTTCTGCCGTGTAGTCTTAAGCACACTCTCTGTTTTTACGATATAAAATACTTGATTCAATAAGTATTTTCTGAGCTCGCTTTACTTCTTTCTGTTAACCTTTTGCCTGGTGCGGCTCTGTTTGAGCTGAAACAGATGTTTTGAAGTGAACATGAAAAAATTAACCTTTGGAAGTGCCAAATATGTAAAAAAAATCCCTAGGGAAAACAAAACTAAATTTTCTCTTGTCCCTAGAATCTTGAATAATCTTTTACCAATCAAACTTTATAAAATATTGTTCAAACTTAGATTCTTTTATTCTCTTTTTGTTCAGGTTAATCCTTAAATTACATGTTTTGCTACAAAGCGTTTTCCCCGTAAAAATTCATTTGTCTAAACAACTTATTGTGCATGAATCAGCGCAGGCAATACAACTGATCGTCTTTTGTTCAAATCTTTTTTCTTTTTTCAACCTGTTTGATTTACTATCTCATTTTGTATGCTGTAGGTTTTATGAAATAGGACATACAGTAATTTTTTGGACAGTCAATCGGAATTAGATCATCAGTACAGATCTAATTTGTTATTTTGTTGCCACAATAATAGATATAAAACTTCAAAATTTTGGTACATTGTTAGTAGTGTTTTTTTCAAAATTTTTAATCAGATTGACACTAAATTGTGTATCAGAGTCGTTCGGAATAAAATGAAGAGTACATTTTTTTTGTTCAATTATAATAATGAAAAAAGAAAAAGAAAATTTTTCTTTGTTTGTATTGTGTGATAACCACCAAAATTTACTTGTGAGGTTTAATAAGATTGATTAGAAAAAATTTAGTTGTAGCTTAATAGTATACTTCTGCACTTAATAGGTTAGTTAAATTAAAACAAGCGAAATTATGAAAATCGAATTTTTATTTTCGTAAAATTGATTTATTATAATTCATATTAGAAAAAAAGTTTCTGTCTAGTGAAATGGTTTTCTGTATGCAAATGTAAACAACCAATAACAAATCTCGCAAGTGAAGTCAATAAAAGTCTTGCATAAACTTTTAACAACATCCAGGAACATATCAACCGGCAATTGAGATTTTGATGACTACGAAGTAAAATGTTTAGACATCTTTAAATAGCCCAGATCTGTTATGACATCGATCAACGAGATCCTAGCAGACACCGAAAACCGAGTCAATGATACATAGTTTTTTACGTAAACTTAAAAATTAAAACACCTTTCGGAGTCATCAACAACTCACAATTTACATAAATTTAATATGGTCTTCAAACGTTTGCAAATAATCAACGGTTTGATTCCAAAGAAGAACGCATTCTTGGTATGGCTTTTATGACAAAAGAAGTGAATTAAACTTCCGTTTTCGACATGTTTTGTAAAACTTTCTTTTGTTTCCAATGGTTCCAATTTCAACGTTTATTTTACATCTTTCCCACACAAATAATATTTTTGAAAATATAAAAATAATAGGAAATGGCTGACCACTGGAAAATGTTAAAACCCAATTTACTTACATTTGATATTTTTTGTTTGAAAAGTTATCGAATATTCAACAATTTCATGAATTTATTGTTGAAATTATTTCTGTGTGCCTTGAATAATAATTTTTTTGAATTGCCAGGGAATAAGAAATTTTCTTTGGTTGTTTGTTGAACCTTGAAAAACTTGGTGAGTAATTTAGTGAATGATTATGATGATTGCAAAAAACTATAAAAATTTACAACTCAAATTTTAAATCATTTTATGTTTGAACCAATCCAAATCGTTAAAAATTTTTAGCAGTTCGTAAACATAATCAAATGAAATAATTATAAACAGTTTTTGACAGACAATTACAAAACTAATTATCTACTCATTTACATAGATTAAAACCACAAGTGAAGTTTAAACATTTATAATTTAACTGTTTTAGATGAGAAACAAAATGATAGCAACAAATAATCTTGACATTATGTATGAATATTACAAAGCATGATTGTAGAAACATGAGACGTGGTTTCGTAAGAGCAATACATACTGGAAAAACAAAAAATTTTCATAACAAAAAAATGAACGTATAAAATATTTAGACTATGTAACTTTTTTATGATTGTATGAATGTTATGCTTTTAGTTCATCATGAATAGAAATGAGGCATAAATAAATTCAAGCTGAGGCATAAATGACATGTTGGCAAAAACATGATAACAAATGTTCTTCTCACCAATATTTATATGTACTTTTGACGTTGTTGCTGAAACATTTAAAGGCAACCTAGCCTGAAACGTACTAACAATTTCACAAAAGCTAAAATCATAGTTTAACATTATCACACGAACAACAGTTTTTTAGTTGTATAACAGAATAAATAATTTTTGTTATCCTTAAAAAAATAAGTTGAATTGTTTATTCATTTTTATTAAAACAATTTCACAACTTTTGGATGCGGGTTTTTATGTTGCAGAAATTCCGTTTTCCTGAAAATTAAAACATACCTACAAGTTATATTTCAATGCAATAGAATATTTTTTATAGTTACAAAATGTTTGTTGTAGTTGGCATTATTTCTACATAACATAACTATTTAAGCTCAAAACTTTTGTAGTCATAAAAAAGCTCACACCTCACTCATAGATTTAAAAATATAGTTTCTAGCGCGCTGTGCTCTCAGTCCCTCAACAATAGAATTATAAGTAATAGACATATGGTGAAAAACACGCAAAATCAGCAAAAAACATGCAATTTTGGAAATGAGGTTTTAATTTTGTATATATAGGTATTGGAATTCGTTGACATCAATAAAAAAAATTTTCCGCGTTTTTAGCTTTTTTTTTTAACCCTGTCTTAAGATACAGGGTGTTAGAAAATCAAGAAATTGCTCGACCCTGGTGTATTGAAATGGCTCTACAGTCAAAACTACTGAGCTGATTTTAATGTTATATAGCTCAAAATGTAGGTATTGAACAGAGTTAAACAAAATAATAATTCACATTATATGACCTTGAACATTTTCTTTTCGAAAAATAACGGTAAAAAATTCAAATTCGATTTTCTAGAAATGCATATTTTTTAAATTTTTGATGTTTTAATATGAATTTTGATGTTTTAATGTTACCAACATTATATAAAAAATTCAGGAGGGGAAAATTTTTTGTTTTTTTTTATTAATTTTATTGCAACACGCCTTAAAATTTTTCATCATAAAAAAAGTGGAGTTAAAAAATTAACAGTTTTTTTTAGATTTACATCTTATGTTTTTATAATAAATTTTTAATTTTAACTCAAAATAAATATTTTTCACATTTTTTATCATTTATTTAATTTTACATTACTAAATTCCGTAGAGTTAGAATAACGTCTAGCTAAGATTGATCCATCATTTGTAGGAATGTATGAGTGATAACCTCGTGTTCCAGGAATTGTTTTACAATATAATTGTTACAATATAAAATTATTGTTTGTTACATACAATATAAAATTATTGTTACAATATAAAATTGTTACAATATAAAAACAAAAAGAATTTTTCTACGAACCTGAATCATTTGAATGACTACAAAATAGCATGTCACTGGCATTTTCATGCAACTTCGCACGGTAAAAGACCTTGTGATGGAATTGGAGGAACAGTAAAAAGAAAAGCAGCTAGAGCGAGTCTTAAGAAAGAATACGACAAAGTTAAATCAACACCTAAGGAGTTATATAACTGGGCAGCAGCTCCAGGCAATTTTCAAGATTACATGCATTTTTTCTATGTAACGGAGGCAGGTTAAATTGCAAAACGAAATCAACTAGCTAATATATACGACAATTTAAAAACAATTCCTGGAACACGAGGATATTACTCATACATTCCTACAAATGATGGATCAATCTTAGCTAGACGTTATTCTAGCTCTACGGAATTTAGTAATGTAAAATTAAAATATGGAGGGCTGAAATCTCACAGCTCTGACTTCGGTCTGGGTTAAGGATTTTGATATAGTTTTCGGCAAAAAACTTTTATGAGGACATGGGTTTTAGTTTTGGGCAGCGATGTATATCAAACATAACTCTTTGTTAAAGTACAAGTATTTTTTATGTCTGTTTAAAAATTTATTACAAAACTAACACGAAACATCAATACGTTGCCGGAAAATTATAATAAAAATGCCAAAAATATTGTTAAATTAAATAAAATCAAACTTTTTCAAAATTCCAAAAATATTCTAAAAATTAGAATAAAATTAAATGTATAAATTATTTTTTGTATTTTTTAAAAAATTGTAAATCCTTAAACTCACTCAAACAACAAAAAAAAAAAAAATAAAACAAAACTTTTCACTTTTTAAAATAATTATTTTTAATTTAAAATGCAAATTCAATTTCAATTCTTTTTTTTTTTATTAACTTAACTACATGTTTCGAGATACAATATCTCATCTACAGGTTGTTTGTACAATTAAAGAAATTATGGTCACAATACTAATATTTATGCCTAAAGAACTTATTATCTACTTTTTTGAATTTATGGTTCTGAGTGTAAACTAATTGATGCAAAATTAAACAATTAAACAAAATTTAAAAAAATTAAAAAAAAATAAAAATCAAAAACGAAAAAAGGATTAAAATATAAAACAAAGAGAAGAGGAACAAAAAAAAAATTTTTCATATATAAAAAAAAAAGTCAGACAAGTGCGAATAAAATTCGCTCGTCAAGGGTTCCGTGAATGTAAAGAAAACAATATAAAAATAATTAACATAAAGTTGTGTTGTAAGGGTTTATATTGCCAGACCATAGACACATAAAAACTAAATGGTTCATCGTAAATATCAATAGTACATGTTAATCTCATCGAAATTGATCGAAATGATGTAAAAAATATTACTTTAGATTAAATGATATCCGTAGCTATTTATAGTAACTAAAGAACGACTCAATTCTGTTAATCAACGACGAAATTTAGGGGTTGAGTGGTGTTAACACTAAAAATAGGACGTTTTTGACAATAATTCAAATACTGAGCATCGCAAGATTTTAAAAAAAATTGTAATGTTTCTTAATTTTGGTGCTCTTCCAAATGACAAACCCCCCCCCCCCCCCCACTCATGCGAGCCAAAAAACCTTTTTTTCACGATTCTCCACTAGTCGCAATTCCGTGTTGTTTCGCATGTAAGATTAGCGTCCCACGCTTTTCTTTAACGAATGTGTCAGATTTTCTCGATTTTGAATTTGTTTACAGAATTTTTTGGAAAATCTATTCGAGTTTTGGAATTATTTTTATTTTTGAATTTTTTTACAGAGGTTTTTAGAAAATTTATTTGAGTTTTGGAATTATTTTTTGCTTTTTAGTAATTTTTTTTAGAGTTTGCATAACAATGAAGTAAAGAAAAGCGTTTCTTAAAAAAATTTTTTTTTCAAATATTTCAAGTTTTTTTGAATATTTTTTTTCTATTTTTTCTTTTTTTTTTTTAAATTTATGTTTGTTATATGTTAAATTTATGTTTGTTATATGTTGTTGAATTATTAATAAATAAAATATGCATTATAATTTTTGGTATTATTTTAAATTTTTTATTTATATTTTTTATTACAGTTTTTGTATTATTCATATTTTTGGATTTCTTATTAAAATTTTGAATTAAATAAAATAAAAAATGAAAAAATTTATATGTTTATGAGAAAAAATGAAATTTGTTTGCACTTAAAATATGTATCTATATTCTATAGGATCCTAAAAAATTAAGCATTCATAAATGTAGTACTATTTTCCACACCACCACTGGGGTAAAGTACAAGGCGCGTTTTTTTTTAGACATGGTAATCCCACGTAGGCCTAGTCCATGTAACGTTTTATTAAAACCTCGCTTTTAGAAATAGAGTAAAATTTATCTTAATTCGAGAAATCTTTGGTATGCTTTTAAAACAGTTTTATATGACGCAGTTGATTTACACAATTATCCTCAAAATAGGGTCACTATAAATATTTAAACAACTGATTGTTTCAAATTTTAAAAAAACTAATTGCACATCAATAAAGTCAATAAAGAGAATAAATGTCAATTTAGATAAGATAAATTGATTGGAATGACACTAAAAATATTACATGGGGTTAAACCTTATCCATAGCTGTTTATGGTAACTAAAGAAAGATTCAATTACACCAGCTTGTAAATGGTTTAAATTGGAAAAAACATTATCAATTGTTGTATTTTCTACTGTTGTCGGTTCATAAATTTTTCTAAGCAACCCTTTTTCTTGAAAATAATTGGAAAGCCAGTTAATGGGGTGTTTGTTGAAATTAACATTAAAGTCACCTACTATAATAGTTGGTGGCAATGTTGAAATCAAATTTGTACTAAAGAGGGCATGGTTAAGACAGTCGATTGATGTATCTACTGAGCATAACGGTGATCTATATACAGACAATATTTGAACACCAGCTATTTGGAACATTAAACATTCGCAATGGCCTCCATTAGATGTTAGACTGTAAGAATTATGGTGATTATCTATTAGTACTAGGGGTTTTATGTCTGACCTAACTAACAACATAGAACCCCAACCACGATTAACTTGTTTGGATAAAACACCATCTATCCTTGCCATCTGTGTAAAGTCATTAATACCAATATCGTCTTCCTTACAAGTCCATGTCTCTACAAAAAGGGAAACGTGGGAGTTTTTTATAATTGGATCTACTTGAACATCTGGTGCATGTTTACGAAGCGATGGAACATTATGAAATATGATTTGAATAGTATTTACCAAGATTTCACGTAAAAATTTATATTTTGGCACCAAAGGACGTGTAGATTCTAGCCTTTGCATCTCTAGCGAAACAGGACTTGTGTGTGATGCAGTCGATGGTGGTTTAAAGTTACCTTGATCGGTAACAATAAATAAACTAGCAGCTGACGTCGCCCTTGAGCACGCTACATACAACATGGCTCTACGAACATTTTGATTAACATGCACCACAACTTTTTCGAATGTAGCTCCTTGACTTTTGTGGATAGTTATCCCTTCAGCCGGTACTAAAGGAAATTGTGTACGTTTAACTATCAAATTAGATGACTTCCATCTTTTTATGGTGTATGTGGTGGACTCAAGAGGCGTCAACTTCAAATTAATATTTTCAACATGGCTCCGGGTTAATGGTACAAATTTATTTCCATACACTTGCCTGCGTTAGCATCGTCAAATTGAATCCAAATTCTTAATGGCCTCCTTATGCCTGTCTGGTGATTTATGTCAAATTCAATAGATCTTAATCTGCCAGTCGTGCCGTTAACAAGTCCGTCCGTGGTATCAATATTGATTGTCATCATATATCGTGCACTTACTTTAAGAGTTAATGTTTTAGGAAGTCCATATGTATCTTTTGTGGCAAGATAACTAATTGTTTGCAATGCTTTTTCTTTGGCAAGTTGATTTGGTGCGCCCGACACAATGTCAATGGCTTCTACCACAGCACCTTCAGTCTGCATAGAAGATAAAACTCTGTTATTAAAGTCATCTACCGCCTTATTACTAGCGAATAGATGTATTGCACCGTCAGCTTCTCTTGGTAGATCTTTTGTTTTAAAACACCGGTTTGTTATAAGTAAAACATCAGCAGTTGTCATCGTTCCAGAGGCCATGTTGTTCAATGCACAAGCGAAGCTGTAATCGTCCCGTTGACGCATAATTGTATGCATTTTGAACAACTGAAACGGTTCCCAAAGTGGAGCACCTGCTAAAAGTGCCATTGGATTATTATTAGTGTTTGGTTGAAACACCCAATTGTCGCCTACAGGAGGAAGCTGCCGAAAATCTCCAACTACGATAATTGAGATGCCTGCAAATGGTGTATTTGTATGAAATATCTGCTGAAGTCTCCTGTTGATCTGATTGAATGTTCTACTCCCTAGCATAGATATTTCATCTAAAATTATCAATTTTACTGTTGATAGCTTGCAGGTAAGTTTATTAGCAGTGCTGGCAGATAACTCGGGCATAGTGTGACCGCACTGAGAAACTGGTAAACCAAAAGCACTATGAACCGTTTGTCCGCCTATAATAAAAGCAGCTTTACCAGTATAAGCACATAACAAAATTCTCAAATCATCTGGATTTGAGCCAGGTGTTTTATTGAAATGGCTTGTCATTAGATATTGGTATAAAACTTTTATAAGCAAGCTTTTACCAACGCCCGCTCCACCGTTTACAAACAGATTAAGAAGATGTTTGACTAGAAAAGTAATTACCAACATGCAAAACAAAATCTCTTTGGTCATTATTAAGAATTTGGATTAAACTCAAAAGATCATCCCTACTAAATATTGATGGTTGAGCAATATGTCCTATGACAGACCCGCAAATTCTTTGATCTCTGTTTGTATCACCAATATTTAAAACATCTCCAGTTTCATCTAGTGGGCGGTTTTGACTATTACATATATCTATATCACACTCATCATTATTATATGCCGCAGCTTTTCTAATGGTTTCTAACAGTTCTGCAAATTCTTCAGCTCCACCTAGCTTATTGAATTGAAAACTTTCTGTTCGTATTGCATCGATAAAAAAATCAAATTTTTCTTTTAAATTAATAGTGTCTTTTAAAAGTTCTTCGTGTTCGTCACGCCAAGGAATATAGAGCATTAATTGCTCTCTATAAAAGTTTTCTAAATCTTGATCTTTATCAAAGCGACAAAAACGAATTATTCGTGGTTTCTTCCGCTGTCGAACATAGCCGTCACTGTTTAATAGTTTTATCCAGTTGCCTGTACTACTATCTTCATCAGTTTCGCTAGAACTTTCCTCAACCTCTGGTACCAAACTATTGGCCGTAGTCCTGTTACTTTTTATTTGTTTTTTATACATATAAAAGGCAGCAAAATAGGCTAAAGATATGGAATTAAATCTGGAATCATTTGGACGGTTGATATAATGATCTATCAGATTCCGTTGAAATATTTCAGTAGAAAGAGGATTCAACTTTTGTAACTCTTGAGGTCTTTTCAAAATATGTACTCTTTTTTCGGGGTGAGAAGTATTTATGAAAATTGAGCTCTCACTACTTCTGGACATGGGCAGACCAGCTAAACAGTAAATGGCTTCTTGCGCTGAAATTTCTGAAGAGTTCAGAAAAACGTTTGAAACTAAGCGTAAGGCTTCTTTAATGCTTTTGTTTCCTTTTTTGGCTTCTTCAACAGCATTTCTTAGTAGATTTGACATGCCGCGATCTGCCTTATTAATGTAATCTACAATATATACGGAACAAGCGAAAGGATCTAAAATAAACTGTATGTCCATATTTGATTGTTGAAGCTCCAATATTTTCTTCGAAAACGGGTTGAGATATATATCTTTTGGCAGTCGTTTATGAACGATTTTTGGCCGTTTCAATGTGCCTCTTACAGCAAGTATAAAATCATCTAATGATAGACCTGTAAATGTTAAATAATCATCAAAGTTTTGTGTTTCGGGAGGAATTTCAAGTAACTGTTCTCTAAGTTTAAAACCAATCTCTTTCCATTTTTTTGTGGCACTGTCGTCTTTATCTAATTCCAATAACAAACGCGTTTTGTCCATTGGGAAGAAAGGAATACCAAATCTACATGGCCGGTTCAACTTTGGTCGACAAGTATGTGTGTGCTTATGCTGCTGCAATTCAACAAGTGAAGCAGGCATGTTTTCGCTACTACAAGAAATGACTTCATCAACAAACGAAATAACTGCAGACATAGATGAAGCTTCACCTGGTTTGAAAATCGGTGCGTTCTGCAGTCAAATCATCATATGTGCATGCGGTGATCCTCTATGTTGAAATTCTATCCTGTAGTAAAAATGTTCAATCTTGCGTTCACCAAAAGGTCCAACCAAATTGTCCCAAGTCCTTCTAAGTTCTTTCAAACGGCATTCAATAAAAGTTGCACAAACATAAGGGTCGGATTGAATTAAACGGGCTTTTGTTTCATATGAGAGCTGACCTGCGTTATAGAGTGTTATTTCTTCTTTATCGACAGATTGTTTTAATTGTCGTATCAATTCAGGCCACCTCGATTCCGCTGCTGAAATGGTTACAAAGAAAGAGGGAACACCAAACTGTCTCACCATACCCAAAACCTTTTTCTTCTCTGATTCCCAGTGAGCAGGAGAATTACGTATTCCCCTTAGAATTCTATACCCATCATCATGTTGGATCAGATTTTGAACAAAATCACCATCCAGCAAGTTGCCGGCAAGTACTGAAACACCTTTTGTAGTCTTTTTCCTAAGACATGTACTAATATTTCCCCTTATGTAATGCATCTGCTGTTTTTTTAGAGCTGTAAAAAGATAATCAACGCGCATCGCTCGTCGATCGAATCTCGTAATTTCGGATTTTATAATATCGGCGTGGCTTAGTTTCATACTAAATTTTCGTTTCACACCTCCGTAGATTTTAATAAATGCAAGCTCCTCTAAGAACTCATCATTAAGAATACAAATAGGTCTCTTGCCTTCACCTGGAGCCATTGTGATTACAACGTCTTGCTCGCCATCCAGAA
Source organism: Diogma glabrata (assembly GCA_963693315.1). Lineage (NCBI taxonomy): Eukaryota > Metazoa > Arthropoda > Insecta > Diptera > Cylindrotomidae > Diogma > Diogma glabrata. Next base: position 76,180,653 of record OY856187.1, read on the forward strand.
GTGTTTCGGCATCTCCTGGGTTTACAGATTATTTTCTTCTAAACACGTGCACTTGGCATCGTCATTGTCAACGTTTGCATCAACATTTTCACTACCCACCCAGACTTCATTGAAGATGATGCCTAGCTCACGAAATAGTTCTGTTTGGACTAAGTATCTAGCCGCAGCCCTCACTTTTTCGGGACAAATTACTTCTTTGCGGCCGTGTTTATAGCACATCTTTCTCTTTAGCTCAATGGTGATAACATTATGGTCATTAACATTTCGAGGCAACGCTGATACCATAGTATCAATTTCCACAGGAACATTCACTACATTACCCATCAACCCGTGCTGAAAACCAAGACCCTGCCCTTTGCGAATTATTTTTAAAAAAACATGACGAGGGGATACCAATCTCTCCTCAAGAGGAGTTAAATCCGCTAAAACTCTAGGTATTTCAGGAAACATTAAGCCGTTAAATAGAGCAAGTTTCGGAATTTTCCCTAATAAAACATACCTATAACAAGTCAAACAAAAATCTCCAATACCAGAAGAAGAAGAGCTCAAGAAATATATATTATTTAAAAATTCGTCAGATAAATTCTCTTTATTCGATTTTCTATTTTTATTTTTAAGTTCATTCCTACATAACTGTTTTATCGACCTTTTTTGCCACAGACGCCCACAACAGTCACAAACATGCGTTTGGCCCTCATTTATTGCTGTGAAAAAACGCTCACTAGCTTTGGACCAGTCTCTTTGAGCAGTTGTCTCCGGTCTAGCTCCACGGTTTTGTCTAATACCACAGCGTGATAATATATTACGCTGTTGCTCAAAAGTTTGAGGTTCAGAAGCTAGTCTGGAAACGCGACGCACATTGCCTTCGCTTTGGTTTTCATAAGTTTGGTTTCCTTGATCTTTTCTGTAATTAGTGTGGTTTGAACGTTCTTTGAGTTTAATTTTTGGTTGTAGGTGAATCTTTGAATTGAATCTTTTTTTTGGTCTTGTTATGTTTAATTTGATTTTAGAAAGCGCGGAATCTTTAGTAGCAAACTCATTCTTAGGATAACTACTCTTGCTAGCAGAACTTAGAGTCTTTAAAACTGGACGATCTGATTCATTGTTTCGTTTGTCATGTAGGTTTATTGATTCTGAATTTATAGATTCTGATTTATTCAAAAGTTGATTATATGTCATATTAATTTTCGTCAATCGTAAAATACGATTAGTTTTTTGGCGTTGTTTTTTTGTTTTTTCAAAATTACGAGTTCTTTGTGTTTGGCTGCCAACAAACTTCTTTCTGGGACGACCACGTTTTGAAACAGATCTTATTGATTCATAAACTGTAAGTTCAGAACCAAAGTTTTCTGTACTGATTTCGATCGGTAACTTTTTCAACGTGGTGTTCCTTATCTGTAAAGGCAGATTATTTTTAACAGAGCTACGACCAACATCTCGGTTAACAGTTGAATTGAGTGACTCAGAAGTGACAGAAGATATGGAAAGTCTATCAGCAACTTCATTACGAGGACAACTTATTTTTTTAGCAGAGCTTAGAGTTTCTAAGACCATAGGAACTGATTCATAATTTAGTGTGTCATTTTTATTTGATGCTTCTGAATCTAAAGGTTCTGATTTATTCAAAAGTTTATTATTTGTAATATTAATTTTCATCGATCTCAAAAGCCGTTTTTTTTTTGGTGTTGTTTTTTCGCTTTCTCAGAACTACGAGTTCGTTGTGTTTGGCTGCCAGCAAACGCATTTCTTGGACGACCACGTTTTTTAACAGAATTTATTGATTCATAAACTGTAAGTTCAGATCCAAAGCTTTCTGTACTGAATTCAAGTGGTATTCTTTTCAACGTGGTGTTCATTGTCTGTAAAGGCAGTTTATTTTTAGAATAGGTGGTACCAACATTGCGTTTAACAGTTGAATTGAGTGACTCAGGAATGATAGAAGATAGGGAAAGTTTATCGGCAACTTTATTTCGAGGACCACATTTTTTTCTAGCAGAACTTACAGTTTCTAAGACCATAGGAACTGATCCATTATTTAGTGTGTCATGTTTATTTGATGCTTCTGAATCTAAAGACTCTGATTTATTCAATTGCTTATTATTTTTCATTTTAATAATCGTCGATCGTAAAACCCGATTATTTTTTTGTCGTTGTTTTTTTGCTTTCTCGAAATCACGAGTTCGTTGTGCTTGGCTCCCAACAAACTCATTTCTATGCCGACCACGTTTTGTAAAAGAACTTATTGATTCATAAACTGTAGGTTCATATCCAAAGTTTTCTGTCCTGATTACAAGCGGTAACTTTTTCAACGTGGTATTCATTGTCTGTAACGGCAGTTTGTTCTGAACATAAGCACTATCAACACCGCATTTAATAGCTGAATTGATTGGCTCACACATGATAGAAGATTGTCGACCCGCAAACGGTCTCTGAGGAAATCCACTTGTGCTAGCAAAATTTAAAGTTTCTAAAACTGTACGTTTTGATGCAATGTTTAATGTGTCATGTATATTAGATAGTTCTGAATCTAGAGATTCTGATTTATTCAGTGGTTGGTTATTACCGGTTTTAATGTTCATCGATCGTAAAACCCTATTACTACTTACACAAACTTTACGTTCGGGCCCTAATTTGTCTGTATCTACTACAGACGGTAAGTTTTTCTGTGTGGTGTTCATTAAGGAATGTTTATTTTTGGACGAGGTATGACAAACATGGATTGCAATAGCTGGATTTACTGATTCAGAAATGATAGAAGGTACGATAACAGGATCATTTAGAGTAGATTCAACTGGAAAAGGAGAAAGAACTTTGTTCTGAAGCATTTCATAAAGGTGTCTACGCATTAATTTTGTACAATATTTTATTTTGGAAGGATCTTCACCAAAAGCAATTGAAGTTGCAAATGCAATCGCATGGATGCCGCAATCTTTAAAATTAGTTTGTTTTTGTACCTTAGGAAATACAATAGGTGGCATATGTGGAAAGAGTAAGGCTAAACAACGAGTTTGCGTTATAGTAAGATCACTGTAAAGACTATCATAAACTTTTAATATACCACTCTCGTGGTGAACGCATAACCAATGACCAACTTCAGTTAACAAGACGTCGTTCTCATTGTTCTCTCGAAACAGCAACTGCAAATGTTCCTCTGATGATGGAACAGCACGAATTTGCTGTTGTAAATCTGGTACAAGTAGTTCATAAATATTCAGTGGACTATATTTAGTCTTTTTACTGAGAATTATTTGAAATTCGTTCACACATTCATCCTCTACAAAGTTGCTGTCGTCAAGAATATAGGCAAATTTTGTTTTTTTATTTACCTTCATTTTACCAAAAACTTTCCAAAACGTTTAAAAAAATTCAAAAATTTTAATTTAACTGATTGCTAAAATATTAATATAAAACAAAATCGTCAAAAATTTAAAATAAACGCACAGTTTTTTGTACAAAACAACAGAATCCTTCGATTTTTATTTCACGAAATACAGCAATAACAACTAGGTTTTCTCTGGAGCGACGTCTTAAATTCTTAGTTTAAACAACAACACTAACCGATTACTCAGTAGTTTGTACAAAATAACTGTGTGTTTATTTCCTACCTTTAAATACAATAGAATAGAACACAATTTTCTTTTGTATATTATCCAAAACAAAACAAAACAAAATGATACACAAAACTGTGATTTATTATAATTCATTCAAAAATAATATACTTCAATTTTCTTTAAAACACCAAAAACTTAATCACGAAACTCAAAAATATCGTTTTTTTATAAAATTTTTGTGTGAATTATATTTATCACATATAAGAAAATTTTTTTTTCACTCAAATTAATCACTTGTTCATTCAATTTAAATCAATTTAATTCACTTTGAGTTTTAATTTAATGCAAATTTTGTTAGTAATTTTTTCATCCGCTTTCTTTCTATTAGTAAAATCGAAAAACAATAACTCTATTTCTTTTTCTGCATTCAAAATTAGCTACCCTTTAATTATAAATAACGGGAAAAATGAAACAAAGATATAATGATAAAAACATTATGGGTTGAATTACAATTTATGGGAAAGGGATGAATCTCATATAAATGCTTGTCATGTTTGTAAAAGTAATAGTGTGGGTGAAATTTAAACACCGTCGCGAGATAATGAGAGATGCAATCCAACAATACTTTGACACCATGTAACAATATTATGAGTACATACATACCATACAAACTTGTCATTTTGGCTGTTTGAGTATGTTTTGTTTTTTAACTATTTAAAAACCGAATGTTAAAAAAGAAAACGACGGTTTATTAATATAATGTAAAAAAAGAAAACTCTGTGATGATAAGTTCATAGAAAACCGTTAGGTGTTGTGATTTGAATGATTACTAAATACGGTGATTTTTAAATAGGAAAACTGTTAAGACTAAATATTACTTACAAAAATGTGTGAACATATCCCACACATCCCATACGTGTGCACATATAGGGGGTGGTTTTCTATAAAACTAAATTAACGAGACTATCAATCCACTGAAGTATTGTTACAAACGCATTAATGCTATGTAGTTTACTATTTTGTTAGTTGTTTTATGCTATTTTGTTTAGAATTATTCTGATTTATGCTGAATTATTCAGTTGTTTCAGTCAAATCGAATGCGGCTAAAATCTTTATAACACGAATTTTTATTGTTTTGTCTCTACATATAGAAATATAAATATAAACTAGCATGAGTTCTTTAAAAATTATATGCAGTTGGCAATGGTTGTTCCATAGAATTATAGGCTCATCGCTTTACTAAAATTTTCAGTTCTTTCTATAGCAACAATTTTTTTGTGTTAGATTACATAAGTTCGACATTTAGGTCGGTGCTTGAAAAACAACGTATAATTTTAACAATATTTAAAATTAACAAAAGATCAATGTTTGACTTAAACATAGCATATTAACAAATATTAGCCCTAAAATAATTGCAGGTTATCGAACTTACCATTCAATTAAAACTCAACATTTTCTAAAGTTATACAAGAAATTTATTAAACCAGTAATTATGAATGAATTACAAACGTGGATATTAACACAAACTAACAAATCACATCAATCTGATTTGAACCTTGAGAATTTACGCCACCTTTTGGGCCCACTTATGGCATACAATACAATACAATATACAATAGATAGTAAAGGACCGTGATAATTTTGAAAGAAAGTTCTTTCTTTTGGATAACTAGTGATATTCACTCTAAAAGAGTTGCAAAATTAAGAATTGCTCTAAGAATCAGTACAAAGGATGACATGACTAAAATGTACACGCCAGTCCCACTCGATATTGCTATTCGGGTTAAAAAAGCTTTATTTCACCTTACCATTCCTACCCTTTCAAAACGATTAATAAATATTTGATACACGGGGAGACGGTCTGAATTTTGAACATTTTTGATCATAACTCAAAAACTGTGCACCGCAAAATTCTAAAAAAAATTGCAATGATTTTTAAATTAGGTGTTCTTTCAAATGACACCCCACTCGCTTGGGTCAAAAAAGGTTTTTTTTACCCTCTCTACCCCGGTGCCCTAAACACATAGAAATATAATTATTTGAGACTTCGGTATAATTTTCATACAAAATCTACCAAATTTTCTAGCTCTGTGAATTTTTCCAAATTTTTCTGTCAATCAGTGTCGAAACGTTGGGGGGGGGAACGGTTTGAATTTTGCACTTTTTTGTCCATAACTCAAAACCTGTGCACCGCAAAATTCTAAAAAAAATTGCAACGAATTTTAAATTAGGTGCTCTTTCAAATGACACCCCACTCGCTTGGGTCAAAAAAGATTTTTTTTTACCCTCTCTACCCCGGTCCCCTAAACACACAGAAATATAATTATTTGAGACTTCGGTATAATTTTCATACAAAATTTACTAAATTTCCTAGCTCTGTGAATTTTTCCAAATTTTTCTGTCAATCAGTGTCGAAACGAAGGGGGGGGGGGAACGGTTTGAATTTTGCACTTTTTTGACCATAACTCAAAACCTGTGCACCGCAAAATTCTAGAAAAAATTACAACAAATTCTAAATTAGAAGCCCTTTCAAATGACACCCCACTCGCTTGGGTCAAAAACTTTTTTTTTTTACCCTCTTTACCCCGGTCCCCTAAACACACAGAAATATAATTATTTGAGACTTCGGTATAATTTTCATACAAAATTTACCAAATTTCCTAGCTCTGTGAATTTTTCCAAATTTTTCTGTCAATCAGTGTCGAAACGTAGGGGGGGGAACGGTTTGAATTTTGCACTTTTTTGTCCATAACTCAAAAACTTTGCACCGCAAAATTCTAGAAAAAATTGAAACAAATTCTAAATTAGATGTTCTTTCAAATGACACCCCACTCGCTTGGGTCAAAAAAGATTTTTTTTTACCCTCTTTACACCGGTCCCCTAAACACACAGAAATATAATTATTTGAGACCTCGCTATAATTTTCATACAAAATTTACTAAATTTCCTAGCTCTGCGAATTTTTCCAATTTTTTCTGTCAATCAGTGTCGAAACGAAGGGGGGGGGGACGGTTTTAATTTTGCACTTTTTTGTCCATAACTCAAAACCTGTGCACCGCAAAATTCTAAAAAAAACTGCAACAAATTCTAAATTAGATGTTCTTTCAAATGACACCCCACTCGCTTGGGTCAAAAAAGATTTTTTTTTACCCTCTTTACCCCGGTCCCCTAAACACACAGATATATAATTATTTGAGACTTCGCTATAATTTTCATACAAAATTTACCAAATTTCCTAACTCTGTGAATTTTTCCAAATTTTTCTGTCAATCAGTGTCGAAACGAAGGGGGGGGGGGGGAACGCTATGTTTTTGACAATAACTCAAAAACTGTGCATTGCAAAATTCTAAAAAAAATTGCTATGTTTTATAAATTAAATGCTCTTTCAAATGACACCCCACTTGACCACATTTTAAATAGTGTTTTTACCCCTCCTCATTTCCACCCCCTTAATAAATCTAATTATGAAAATATGACACTTTTATATATTTTTTATTAAAACTGTACTAATTTTTCTACCATTCCAAATACATTTGAAAATTTTCGATCAGTTAGGTTCGGAGCTAATCGAGGTAAGAAAACACGAAAAAAACGTCATTATTCAGAATTATACAAAAAAATGGTGAGGTGTAAAATTCCAAAATAAATTTTTATGGAATACTGAAATGAAGTCCTTTCATATGATACCCTACTTGAATCTATAAAAAAATCTATTTTCTCAAAGGTCTCACATCGAACCCCTGTAAGCCGAAAGAAAACCACTTTAATTTTATTTGTATTCGTCATTTCATGTGGACAGATTAGTTTTATACGCACGTCAAATTTCAAGTCCATAGCATTTATAGTTTACGAGATAATCGATATAATGTGAAAAACTCGTTTTACTCTCACCAATAGTGTTCCGTATAAAAAACGGAACCCTAAAAACTGAAAATTTTAACAAGAGGGCGGGTTATGGGTTTAAATTAAACAATGGAGATTGGATTTTAGCATCTTCTAAATTCATCAGGTGTTTTGTTTTTGCAATATAAAATGATTCATATGCATCCAATTTCCATTTGTTTATTACAGGTTTGATTATTTTTGAATTTTTAAAATCTATGTTATGGTTTGATTGTATCATATGCGCTGCTACACTGGATTTGTGTGTTTGTTTTTGTAAAGTGGCTGCTCTGTGTTCCTTAATTCTCGTCTCATAGTCCCTTGATGTTTGTCCTATATATACATCTTGACAATCCTCGCACTTGATTTGGTAAATGCCGGATTTACTATTTGATCCTTCTCTATCTTTAAAATTATTTAGCTGGGTTTTTATGGACGTAGTTGGTCTTGTTACTATTTCTATTTCATGCTTGTGGAAGACTTTCTGCAATTTATTTGTTATTTTTGTATGTTTTATGTTTATCATGTATCGGAGAAAGATTGGTTAGTTGTTTCTTATGATGTTTAACTCTATGCTTTTCAATGATTATATTTGCAAATTCTATTGTATAACCGTTAGCTATTGCCGCGTTCTCTATGTATTTAACTTCTTCTTGAAATTCTTTTTCTTCCATCGGAATGTTGCACAAATGGTGGGCCATGGAATGAAATGCAGCTTGCTTGTGTGAAATGTGATGATGTGAATCTGAAGTAATAAATCTATTGGTGTTGGTTTGTTTTCTAAATATCCCAAATTTAATTTTATTTGTTGGTAGTTTGATAATTCTTATATCCAAAAAGTTTAAACAATCATTTTCTTCTACTTCCAATGTAAATTTAATTGTTGAATGTTGTGAATTCAGTTTTTCTAGTACTGTTGAAATATCTGATTTTTTAACAATTGCAAAGATGTCATCCACATATCTATACCATATTCTTGGAAACAGGCTGAAGTTTTCTTTAAGATTTGATTCCAATTTACTCAATAACACATTACTAATATATGGGGCCAACTTGCTACCCATCGTTGTTCCAGATGTTTGTTTATAAAACTTTTTTCTGAACTGGAAGAAGCTTTGGTCCATGCACGTTTTAGCTACTTTTGTTAAAGCACTAACTAGTGGATATGGAACGTTGTTTTTCATGAGATGTTCTTCAAGGTATTCTATTGCTGGAATCACTGGGATACTGGGAAACAGCGCGACTACATCAAAGGAAACAAGAAGTTCGTCTGGATCCAATATTATATCTTTTATGTTGTTCACTAATTCCATTGAGTTTACTACGCTGAGACCTTTAGGTGATGGTATTTTGTTAACTTGCTCTAGGAACCATTTAGCCATATGTTCTGTTGGTGTTGAAATGTTTGATGCTATTGGTCGCATTTTATCGCCTGGCTTGTGAATTTTCGGTAGACCATATAATTTTGAAACTTTTGGATTCGACACGTTGAATTTAAATTCTAGGAAAGGGTTTTGTAACAAAGCTGACACCTCTTTTGTAACTTGTTTTGCTTGTTGAACCATTTTATTCAATGGATCTCTTGTGTTACCGTTCTTCCATGTGTGCTCGATGTATTGTCCTTCTTTGATGGTATTTAAAATTTTTTGATCATAATCCACTTTGTCCATAACTACAACAGCATTACCTTTATCAGCTTTAGTAAATATGATATCTTTATTCTCTTTGAGGGAGTTAATTATTTTGTATGGTGTTGATGATTGTGGTTTACTGTTGGCATTTTTGTTTCGCAGGATAACCTTTTGCGTTTCAAATCTGATGTTTTGTTTGATTAAATTTTGACATCTTGAAATTCCTGATTCGATATCTACAACTATATCTTCTACGGGAGGTGTTCGTGGTATTGTTGCGAATTTTAGACCTTTTTTAAGCATGTTCAACTGTTTTGGCGTTAATCCTGTGGATGACATATTGTGGACGAAATTTGGTATATCTGGTACTGTTTGAATGGATGTTGTAGCATTTCTTGGTTTAAGATTGTTTATTTTTTTCCTATGAATTCGATTCTGTTTTTTATATATTATTTTAATTCTTCTTTGGGTGTATGTATCAAAATCCAACCAAAAGCAGTTATATAAAATGCTTTCAGTGTAATACGTTAGAATTTTTAGGTAATTGTAATATATATTCAATTCCAAACTGTTTAGTTTTGCATACTTTGTTTTGATTTCTTCTCTCAACCAATTGATCTTTGTGTTGATTTCTATTTTCTTTGTAATATTGTTGTTTGTTGCAAATTTAACTTTCATGAAATTAGGGAAAATTTTTAGTTTTTTGCATCTTTTTAAAAATTGAATGTGTGTTTTCAGCATTGTGGCCTTGATCTTCAACTGTACATATTTATCCAACTGCTTTTTTTGGATGGAATCCGTTTTAATAAAATCATTGATAATATCGGAGTGACTTGAGTGATCCATTATAAGTATAAATTATTTTTTGTATTTTTTAAAAAATTGTAAATCCTTAAACTCACTCAAACAACAAAAAAAAAATAAAACAAAACTTTTCACTTTTTAAAATAATTATTTTTAATTTAAAATGCAAATTCAATTTCAATTCTTTTTTTTTTTATTAACTTAACTACATGTTTCGAGATACAATATCTCATCTACAGGTTGTTTGTACAATTAAAGAAATTATGGTCACAATACTAATATTTATGCCTAAAGAACTTATTATCTACTTTTTTGAATTTATGGTTCTGGGTGTAAACTAATTGATGGAAAATTAAACAATTAAATTAAATATTTAAATATTTTCTAAATTCCAATAATATTTCAAAAATTCTTAAAAATTCAAACTTTTTCCAAAATTCTAAAAATATTGCAAAAATTATTACAAAATAAAAAAAAATGAATCTTTTTTCAAAATTCCAAAAATTATAATAATATCAAAAATTAAAAATTTTTCAAAATTCTAAAAATATTCAATTACAAAAATAAAAATTCAAACTTTTGCCGAAATTCTAAAAATATTGCAAAAATTATTACAAAATCAAAAATACAAACTTTTTCAAAATTCCAAAAATATTTCAAAAACTATAACAAATTCAAAAATTTCCATGTCCAATTTCATTTTAAATTACATTTACGTCATAACATTTTTACATTACGCTACATTTTTTCCCCCAAAAAAATGGCTAAAAAATTAAATGAAATCATTTTTTGACACACTTGACATTATTTTTTGACAAACTTATAATGCCATAATTCTCTATAGTAATAATAAAATTTCATGTCATACGAACTATTAATTTTATTTTTTTCTAAAAAATTGGTTAAAAAATAAATAAAAACCTTTCTTTTGACACACTTGACAACATTTTTGACAAACTTATAATGCCATAATTCTCAATAATAATAATAAAATTTCATTTCAAACAAACAATTTTATTTTTTTCCAAAAAATTAGGTAAAAACTAAATAAAAATCTTGTGACACACTTGACAGCATTTTTTTGACAAACTTATAATGCCATAATTCTCAATAATAATAATAAAATTTAATTTCAAACAAACAATTTTATTTTTTTCCAAAAAATTGGGTAAAAAACTAAATAAAAATCTTTCTTTTGACACACTTGACAACATTTTTTTGACAAACTTATAATGCCATAATTCTCAATAATAATAATAGAGCTTCATTTCAAACAAACAATTAATTTTATTTTTTTTCCAAAAAATTAGGTAAAAAAATAAATAAAAATCTTTCTTTTGACACACTTGACAACATTTTTTTGACAAACATACAATGCCATAATTCTCAATAATAATAATAGAGCTTCATTTCAAATAAACAATTAATTTTATTTTTTTTCCAAAAATTTAGGAAAAAAATTAATAAAAATCTTTCTTTTGACACACTTGACAACATTTTTTTGACAAACTTATAATGCCATAATTCTCAATAATAATAATAGAGCTTCATTTCAAACAAACAATTAATTTTATTATTTTTCCAAAAAATTAGGTAAAAAATAAATAAAAATCTTTCTTTTGACACACTTGACAACATTTTTTTGACAAACTTATAATGCAATAATCTAGGTTTTGATCTCACATACCAATCCCGACCATCAAGGTTTCTCCAAATTTAATGTTCCTACTCGTAATCACTTAAAATGAACGTTTTTTAAGCCAAAAATATGAAAATTTGCTATTTTTGACACACATAATGATTTTTTTGACACACTTCCGGTACAGTTATCGAACACAGCGTCTTGTGAATACCTATTTTTAGAAAAAAAAATTTTTGAAATCCCTCCAGCCGTTTTCCCTGCAGCGAAGGTAATGACGGCGGACGGACGGACGGCCGGCAGACAGACATACATTTTTTTTTTTGCTTTTTTAGAATCAGTAGGTCCTAAAACGTCGAAAAATGCCAAAAAAAAGTGGGGGTAAGAATTTCACTTTGAACTCATGAATGTAATACTTAGGCCTTTCAGACCGAAGTAATAAATGATAAAAAATGTGTAAAATATTTATTTTAAGTTAAAATTAAAAATTTATTATAAAAACATATATGTAAATCCAAAAAAAACTGTTAATTTTTTAACTCCACTTATTTTATGATGAAACCTTTTAAGGCGTGTTGCAATAAAATTAATAAAAAAAAATCCTGAATTTTTTATATAATGTTAGTAATATATGTACCTTTCACATATTAAAACATCAAAAATTTAAAAAATATGCATTTCTAGCAAATTGAATTTGAATTTTTTACCGTTATTTTTCGAAAAGAAAATGTTCAAGGTCATATAATGTGAATTATTATTTTGTTTATCTCTGTTCAATACCGATATTTTGAGCTATATAACATTAAAACCAGCTCAGTAGTTTTGACTGTAGAGCCATTTCAATACACAATTGTCGAGCAATTTCTTGATTTCCCAACACCCTGTATCTTAAGACAGGGTTAAAAAAAAACTAAAAACGCCGAAAACTTTTTTTTATTGATGTCAACGAATTCCAATAAATTAAAACCTCATTTCCAGACCTTGCTGATTTCACGTGTTTTTAACCATATTGTTAAAATTTCTTTCAGAACAGGTTTTTATTTCTCTATTCTATCTTCTTTCTTTCTTTTCTATCATAGTTTATGACCTCACTGTATTGTCCGAGAAAGTGAGTTTATAATAATCTCTACCGCAAGAGACGGAATCAAAAACAAAGTCTTACCAATAAGGTTCCACACCAAAATCAAATTTCATAGAAACGAAATCATTCAATTCAAACCAAGAATATTTATTATCAAGAAATATATACGAGTAGAAGAACAAAATAAAATAAATTTCCAATGCACTTGAGTACCATACACCAAATTGCCACCAAAATCATTTCATACCAACAACAATCTTGGCAACAACAAAAATCAAATTTAAATTAAATTTTTTTTTCGTTCCATTTCTTATATCGTATAACCAAAAAAAATCCTCTCTTACAAATTGCACCCAAGAGAAGGCTAAATGTAAGCAAACACAAAAACCGAAAGTGTAAAATGAAACTCAGTGTAAAAAATCACTTTCGTGAATCCGAAAAGCACTGAAAAAATGTATATTTATAGAATGCAATAAGTAGAAGGAAGAATTAAAATTAAAGGAAAGAAAAAAGAAATTAGAGAATGAGAAAAAAAATTAAGAAAATGAAAAATGAAGTGAGAAAATAGCAATAAATGTGGTCGTGTGATTAGATGTGAGTACTGTTACTGAGATTCTTGGAGTTTTTTTGATTAGCAAATTGGGAATCTTTTATCTGAGATTATATTTTTTTACGGATTGTAAAAATTTTGTATAGATAATTGTTGGGGAGATAAACAGTGATTGCTCTGGTAACTGAAAGTGATAATTCGGTTGCTAAAACTTTTTCCACCTGGATGACGATAACCTTCACTTGCGTGAAAGAATACTTGTGCAAATAAATAATGTTATAGATGGACAGATTTGTCTTCATCATTTGATATTCGGCGAAAAGATTATCGAGCACAATCAATACAATCAGTAAAACTATTTCAAAATGTTTGATTTTCGCTGGGATAAATACATAATTTGTTAACGCATTTTGCATGCTTATTTTTTTTATCTTGCTATGGAGCAGCAGTACAAACAACTATTTATTGTCGCTGCCTTGTAAAGGGTATTTTCCCTGCAGCATGCACTAAAAAGTTGCTTTCACACAAATTACTTCCTTGTATCTTAATTTTACACCCATTTTCTTAATTTAAGCCATAATTGGAAAAACGATTAGTAGAACTCTTAGCCAAAAGAGAACATGCTCTGAAAAATAGGACTCTGTAGCAGGAATAAGGCTCAGTTGTATGTGGAATTCCTTAACGAATCCGAGTATGGATACAAATTATATGTGCAAGCAGTTCCTAATGCATCATTTTATGAAATATATGTATGTTACTAAGTTAAAATCGTTTTTACATTTAACAGTTTTGACAATAACTTAGAAGCTTGTCAATAATATAACTCCCATCTTATTAGTCTAAATACAAAATTTCCAACAATGAAATGTATATATGAAAAGGAATTTTAATGCTGAAAATTCAAAAAGCTACACAAACCATTCAAGTTAACCAACCCATCCATTAAAACAATTAATTTTAATTCAATCAAATAATTTTACGAAAAATTTGTCCAAAACAGATGCTTTATGTATGCCATTTAATTACATTAAAAAAACACAAAGAAAATGAATTTATTTTATCTAACAAAATTATAACTGTTGTTCCCAGCAAGCCAAACCATTAAATTATCTTACAATCAAAACTATGGGAAATAATTTTAAAATGTTTTTTTGTGTTAAAACTAAAAATGTTACACCCTCAACAATAAAAATTCAAATTTTTTTGAATAAAGTTTTGATAAAATTTTCCATTTTAATTGGAAATTTGGTTTTGCTAATTTTTGTTTTGTATAATGAAAGTTTTGCAATGAGTAGGTCATTTAGCCTAACTTGTTCTTTAAGAGTAAGAAAATTTGATAATATTGGATTTGAGTAGAGCTATTCATTTAATGTTGCAGTTTTAGAAAAAAATGTAATTGGTGACACCGAATTTTAACAGAAATACGAAGATAGAAGGATCAAGTCTTTGTTTTATTGTTTTTTTCTATTACTGTTAATATTAATTACTTCGGTTTTAAGAAAACCTAATTATTGCATTTATGAGCCAAAATTGAAATTCTTACCCCCACTTTATTGTCATTTTTCGACGTTTTAGGACCTACTGATTCTAAAAAAGCAAAAAAAATATGTATGTCTGTCTGCCGGCTGGCCGTCACAACCGACGAAATCTAGAAAATCGCTGGATGGATTTAAAAAAATAAAATAGTTTTACTCAATGGGAAGAGTTGAAAGGACTTTGTATTCGATAATTGTACCTGAAGTGTGTCAAAAAATCGTCATATGTGTCAAAATAAGGAAATTTGCATATTTTTTGCTTTAAAAACGTCCATTTTAAGTGATTACGAATAGAAGAAACATTGAATTTGAAGAAATCTTTATGAACGGGATTGGTATGTAAGACCAAAAACTAGATTGTTGCATTGTAATTTTGCCAACAAAATGTTGTCAAGTGTGTCAAAAGAAATATTTTACTTCGGTTTATGTTTTTTTACCCAATTTTTTGGAAATAATAAAATTAATTATTTGTATGACATGACATTTTACTATTTTTATAGAGAATTATGGTATTATAAGTTTGTCAAAAAAAAATGTCAAGTGTGTCAAAAGTATGATTTTCATTTATTTTTTGAGAAAATAATAATATTAGTTATTTGTATGAAATGAAAATGATATTATTATTGAGAATTTTATTGCAAAATATTGTCAAGTATGTCAAAAAAATGATTTCATTTATTTTTCTAGCCAATTTTTTGGAAAAAAAAATTTAGCTGTTGTATGACGTAAATATGATATGGAAATTTTTAAATTTGTTATAGTTGTTGAAATATTTTTGGAATTTTGAAAAAAGTTTGTATTTTTGAGCAATATTTTTAGAATTTTGGAAAAAGTTTTGAATTTTTGATTTTGTTATAAATTTTTTAATATTATTTTAGAATTTTGAAAAAAAAATTTGAAAACCTGCTCACACGTTTTTCTCAGAGTAGACACAGTCCGAAGGTCGTTGCAACAACCCTACGATGGACCCTATCTCATCATCAATCGAGATGACAAAACTTTCACTCTAGATATTAGTTTGATCGATCACTGATCAACCATTCACCGATAATATCTAGTTATCCTCAGCACTGTTCTTCGATATCTGTTTCGAATTCTACGAAACAAGATCACTTCTCTAACTCCGATCCTTCTTCAATATTAATTTCGAGCATTCCGATCAAAATTAAAAAATCAGTGCGTTTTAATCTTCAACCTCAAACCTTTGTTAACAGATCTGGTCGGACCGCACGGATACCATCTATATATAGTAAACTTTTAAATTTGTTGATTTTATTTCAAAATTTTGACTCTGCCTTAAATCTCTTTACAGTTGCTCTCTACCTACAGCATGTAAACATCTTTTTAGTGTGATATTGCTATATGACATTACATCCCTGATAAGGGGGTGTATGTGGCGTATCGTTCAACTAAAAATTTCCACCAAATTTTAAACTCTGCGTCTGACAATAAGAGACGGTTGAATTTGCCTTAGTTTGATAGTTTTTGAGTAGCTGCGTTTTACAAGAATGTTTGTCAAAATGTCGTGCTTTAATTAATAGAAATTTCTTCTCATAGACACCTACCAGCCACACTTAAAAGCATGAAATTATAAAGTTTAAATACCGTTCTTCTATTTAGTTGTTTTTACATGCAATAACAATTAAAGCTCGTTTTTCTAGCTAATTAAAAAAAAAACAAAACGTTTAAGTGATTAAATCGTAAAACGTCAACAACATATTTTCGCAAAATAAACCATTTTCCTTTGACAACAAAGTTAAAAGCTTGAATAAATTTTCAATTAAAATAACAAAAAAGATTAAGCTTTTTGCTGTTGTTTTACTTTTGAAACTGTTATTCAAAATTCAATTTTGAAAAAAAAATTTGTTCAAACAAAATTAACTAAATATGTTAGTAATGTGTAGTGTTGTAACTGTAAATATATGCAACAGACTTTGTTAAATTCAATATCTTGATGTAATAAAAACCTAGTTATCTGGAAGCCATTTAGGAGGTAACATAATTCACAATAGAAAATTCCAAATAACTAGTTATTTGTACCTGAATAATTATTGTTGTTGAATTAGTAAAATTAGTTCGAAAGTTACATCGAAATTTCGAAGAGGCTGAGTTTGAGTATCGAAATCTCTGAAATATCAAGACTTCGGTCTGTGTTAAAGGTTTGTATATAGTTTATCGAAGAAAGCTTTTATGATGATATTGTTTTTAATTTTAGGCGGAGATGACATTAAACATAACCATTAAAACCTTTGGAGAAGTACAAGTATTTCTGTTTAGAAACCCGACAAATATTCTTTACATGGTGCACAAGTCTATGCACATCTCCTTCACTTTTTTATTTTGCTAATTTTTAATTTTTTTTAAATATTCTATTGTATATTTTGATTTTTTAAATGAGTTGAACTGTAAAAGTATTTGATTGCTAACGTCATACCTATTGGTTTTAATTTATCATTTTTAAATCATGGAAACATGTATCCAAAATGTGCATAGAACTTTCAGGCATAAATACAAAAATATTTGATGTATGACTTTTAAGAATATGAACTTCTAATACATTATCTTCTAGACTAATATTTTAGGTAACATCATTAAGACAAATGAAGATTGCGGTCGTATTTTTTAGTTGTAAAATGAAAATGTATGTGTTGCATTTGTAAATGAGGCGTCCAGTTTTAGCCATTTTTTAACGATACAATTTAAAAGAACAAAAATCAGAACTAAAAAATTTAAATAAATAAAAAACACAAACTTTATTTATTTATTTAAAAATGAATTTCCACAAAGATATTTCGATGGACAACATTAATTATATAAAAATTGAAGTATTTGGCTTACGGATAAAAAATAAAATTAATTTTCCACACTTTTCTTAATATTATAAAAAATAAATTTGAATATTAGTAAACTGACATGAAAAATGACAAACAAAATATATCAAATATATATAATAATTTTTTTGAATCACGAAAATTAATTATTCAAAGCGCCCGTTTGTTTTTTGGGTATGCTTCACTTTCACAAAAAAAAATGCTTTTGCACATACTCTTAGATGAAAATAAAATGAAATTCATCAATTAATTATCACGACAGTCATATTATTATCATCTCATAAAAAGTTAAATAAACCCAGTCATTTTAGAAAATGTTAAACTACTTTTTTACTCTGCATTTTTGTATTCTTTGTTTATTATTTTTATCATTAAATATTCTTAGAAAAAAAATGTTTAGAATAAAAATTCTTATCATTTCGTTTCGCTCCGTTTTTATTATTCGTGAAACATGTGCCAACATTTGTGTGCACATATGTGCTAAGGCGCCGTACGACATATGCTAAAACGTTTAACGACGTTTGTTTTATGCACAATTTTGTACACGGGGATTTTGTAACATGCACAATTAATGCACATTGTCAATTGTCGGACTCAATAATTTACCGAAAAATGTCAACGCTTATATAAACCAAAAATTAGTCTACATCTACTTCGCTAGGTATTAACAAACAAAAAAATTACATAAACATATATATATATATTTAATAGATTCAGGTGATTCAGGTGATGAGAATGCTAAACTTTTTTAAAGTTTAAAATTTTCTTATTAGTTCGAAATTAGATCCGTCGAAAATTGTATGGATTGCAGAAAGTTTCATATTTTGCACCATAATTTTTTAGATTCAGTTCTTAATTATTAATTAGACTGGAAAAAAACAAAATTTGTCTACTTAACCCAAGAAAAAAAATCAGTGGTATGAAAAAAATAAAGTAACTCAACATCTGTTGTATAAAATAAAAACAAAAATTTTTTTAGCTACGTTGAGTATATTTCAAAGACTCTATGCATATAAAAAAATTTCGCACTAAATTTAATGGCCAGCCGTATTTTTAAAACGAGACAAAATAATAAATATGTTGAAAAAATATATATCTATAAATGTCAATCAGGTAGATTGTGCACGTCAACTATTACATAAAAAGTTATGAATTGTCCTTGAAGAATACAACTCCAATGAATAATATAATTAAGACCGATAAATTGTACAGCACGCGTCGATTCATGCAAAGAGGGTTGTTCTCAATTAATTAATTCAAACAAAAAATTGATTCATGAATATGAAAATTTAGTAAGACAGAGAAATCTTATTTTCTTACGAAGGGGACAGCTTCGTCATACTTGCTGGCTTCTTGGTGGTACCAGGAATGCCGAAGATGGCCAAGATGCCAGGCCTAGAATACTAAGTTATGGTGTTTACACATTTTCCATCCGTGCCTTTCCATTTGCCTAGTCATGCTTCGGGTTTGCAGAATCATTAGGACTCTACTCGCGTTAACAATATATAACGTTAGAATCCCATCCACTAGTATCCTATGAAATAGATTGGTCGGTTCCAATGGATGATACTGAGGAAGTTCTTCGAAGACAGCCTGATCAACTGTCGATGGAAGATTTCGCACAGCCTTCATGCTGTTGTGTAACTGATTCAATTCTCGTCCTATATAATCTTAGTCCTATGTGGTGGTTGTAGAGAACCTGGTTGGGGAGTATTGGCTAGGCTTTGGTGCGGAGGATCCTCTGACGATCTCACCGATACTTGCCAATTAGGTGAAATACACCCATCACATACACCATCTTTCCACCCATATTCCCCTCTTTTAACGTAACTAATTTTAAATTTTTTTTGTCAAATGCTTCGTTATTTACTTTAGTGTTACTACCTCATATTGGATCACTTGCTTACCGAGCAAATTGGTGACCAATTATTTTTTGCCTAAGGACAAGTTTGCGTATCTGAACTTTCAACCACGTAGAAAATTGTATGTATTTTGGGAGTGCTATCTATCCTCACATCTATCATTATCATTCAGCGAATAAACTCAAATCTATCGATTATTTTAATTCCTTTTTACCATTGGATAACCAGAGAATTAGCAAGCCAAAAAGTTAAAAACAATAATTTAAATAATTTTTGAACGACAACACAAACAAAAATATTGAATATAAATCGATTTATTTTTTTATAATTTTTCAACCTCATAATCCATTTCTATCACAAACAAAACCATAAAATTTAATCGAGAAAATATATAATCAATCAAACTAAAAACTTTTCAATTTATAACAAATAATAAAAAAAATAAAAAATCGATTTTTCCACATATATTTTCACGTAACTTTGAAACTCTACATACATTTTTCAAATTAAACCAATTAATTTATATAAATTGAAAATACGAAAATTACAAAAAAAAAATGTTACATAATCAAAAGCTTTGAACTAAAAAAAATAAAATTAAAAAAATGCTTGTTATATCACTTTTCACTTAATTAAAAACATGAATGAAAAATAAAAAGATACAACAAGGAGAATAAAAGTTAACAGTACCAGCAACAACAAATCACTTGTTCTTCTTAATGTTGTTCTTGCTTCTATTTGAAAAAACTTTTCATTTTCCTTACTTTCTTTATCATATTGAATTTCTTTTCAATTAATATATAGAGTTTTCTATTTTTTTTGTGATTTTTAACTAAAAATCGAAAATAAATACGAATAATATTTTGTCTTCATTTATCTCTTTAGTGGGTTTGATAGGGATAGTGGGTGTTGAACTTTGATTACTATAGATTTCCGAATTAAGTTTATTCAAAAACTGTCTAGCTGCTTTGTTGACTTATATATCAAGTTAGCTTAAAGACAGGTGAATATCTTTCGTTTTTGAACAAGATACGGGTGGGAATAGCAGCTTTAAATAATTGACTCTTTTTTGGAGGATGAATGATGGAGGATATTCCAGGATGAAGTCGAATACAATTTTTTTCCTTTTCTATATAAGAGCAGCAACGGTTCTTGCATAGCAAACGTATTTTTAGAAGGCACCAGCTATACCATCTCGATGTCTTCCAAATTCTTACAATGAGTTCTTAGAACGGGTTTAATAGCTATAAACGAGTTATAGTTACAGTGTCTACTGACCTTCTCTACTCTTACTTAAGATTTTTTTAATTCAGAAAAAGAAAACACAAAATCAAAATATTACCATAGATAGAAATGTATTTATTTAGATTTTGAACATTTTGGAGGATCGGTACGATATAAAACCCCATCTGTTCCTTCAGCATAGGAATTGCTAGTTAAACTTGAAGGTGGGCAAATATTAAAATCATCAAAAAAGTTTGTTTTTCTAGGAACTTTATCTAGAGGTTGCGTTAAAGTATTCTCCCCTCCACAATAACGAGATCTAACTACATCGTTCTTCTCACGTTTATGTACTAAAGCGACTAGTTTAGCATTTGTTCTTGTTGTTTGTTTACACAGTGTTGAAGTTAATTTGGGAAGTGATTGAACAATATTTTCCGTTTCTGACATTTTCATAGATACGTTATCCCCACATGTAATACATCTGACATCTTTTAAATACCTTATAGTACCACAACTTTCAGGACATATTCTGGTATCGATCATTAAATCTAGTTTTTTATTTAATGCTTTGAATTGAGTTTCAACGTATTCTCTAAGCTTAACATTTTCAATGATGTTTAGTTTTTCCTCAATCAAAACCTTAATTTCTTTTACTCTAATATCCAAAGTATGAGAGAGATAAATATATTTTTGAATTGCATCTGTTATAGAGCAAGATAAATCGTGTCGAATAATATTAAATTTATCGTATGGCACTTTGGTATGCACAACAACCTTATCTGCTTTTATAGAAGCCATTGCATCAAGCTCCTCGTGGTTTGCTTTAATTGTCTTTACTTGTTCGATCGATTCCATAATAACGGTAATCTGTCGACGTCTCATTTCTTTTTCAGCCAGCAAACAACTGACTTTTCTCATTATATCTTCTATCTTACAATTAATTTCTTTCTCGTTCTGTTCGATCAATTTCAATTGTTTAGTGTGACGTTCGGTAAGATCGAATAGATCTTCAACATGATCATTTATTCGTTTTATTTCTTTTTGAGTTTTACAATATTCACATTCCGATAATGCACAACGTTCGTAAATAACTTCTTTTAATCTATGCATTTTGCCTATAAATTCCTTTTCCAATAGTTTGAAATTTGATTCGATAACACATTTATTAAAATTTTCAAAATATGTCAATAACTCTGACAATATTTCTTCTTTAATAACTGTTTTAGCAATGCCTGGTTGATAATACAATTGAGCAACACTTCCGGAATCCGTTTTCAATATATTACCATACACGGGAGTGGACTCATTTCCTTCGACTGAGTTTGCATTAATTAATCCATTTGGGATATTGACCATTGGTAAAGTTGGTTTTAATGAATGAAGATCATTACTATCCATCTCTAATGTTTCTACCGGTAAAATCTGAGACGCTTGAAAATCGTTTTGGTGTTGATTCAATTCACCAATACTTTTTAACAGTTTGTGCATTTCTATTTCCAGGGTTTCCGTTTTTTGTGTTAAATTATTCAAATTTAATTTGATTTCTTTGATCTGATTGTCCTCTTGAGGAACTTGCTCTTCATCTTCATCATCCGGTTCTTCTTCATCTATATCGATCAATAATTTAACGAAATTGTCCTCATCAGGGTTTTCTTCAATTGAGGTTCGAACCCAATTTTCATACTGGTCAGCTTCACCTTCAATTTTTGATTGCTTTAAATTTATTGTTGAAGGTAAACCATCAGGATTTAAAATCTGTTTAATCATTAATTCTCTATTGGGACCATGGTATTCAAATCTGGTTTGTTTTAATTCCAGCTGTGTGATTAAACAGTGTAGAACTGTTCGTAATACATTCGAGTGGAACATATCAAACTTGTTAGAACATAAAGCCATATCAACCATTTGTGAATAGCTAAGAATGAGTGGTGCCATTTTTATTCAACAATAATTATTATGAAACAAACAAATTCTAGCAACTGCTAATTTAGAGGATTTTAAGGTATTCCTACGTATAATTAATTGTTAGTAAACGGGAAATGCTGCAAATTTTACTAAAAATATAATATTATTTGTCTTTTCGAAAAGTCAACGTTTACTTTGATTGAAAAAAACCGAGTTCCCCAAAGATATTTTATTTAGTATGTGTGATGAACCAATAGGTGAATGTAAAAACATTCGTTTATTGGGTGTCACAGTTTCAAATGACCTACTCTGGAACGATCATGTAATGGCGATGGCAAAAAGCGCGTCTAAAAAACTCGGCCTCCTAAATAGATGCAAAAAATTTTTCACTCCATACCAATTGCTCCATGTTTATAAGTCCTATATTCGTCCCTGTATAGAGTACTGCTGTCAAGTTTGGGGTGCTGCCTCTGTTTCCATCTTGGCCCTCTTGGACTCTGTTCAAAAGCGAGCTATACGAATTGTAGGTGATCGAACTTTGACATCACAACTTGATTCCCTACAACATCGTCGCACTGTTGCTGACCTCGTTGTTTTTTACAAATATCGTCATCAGCAGTGCTCAGATGAAATCAGCGGCATCATGCCTCAAACTTATTCTTACCCCCGTTCCACTCGGCAATCGGCTGCCGCAACCAGTGAAACGGTAAAGATCCCGCGCTGTCATACTGGCAGATCGCAGAGAGACTTCTTTGTCCGAACTGCGTACAAATGGAATAGTTTGCCGGAACACTTAGTCTCAGGTGGCTTCAACCCACAGATGTTTAAAAAAAGCGTTAATCTACACCTCAGAACGCCAGTTGTTGTGGGACCCAGGTCTAGACCTAGGTCTTAAAAGGTATTTATGTGTTGTTGTGACACATATTCTAAACCCTATTACACAACACATTTTATTAAAAAAAAAAAAAAAAAAAAAATCAACAAAAAACTTATAAAATTAAAGAAACATGATTTTAATTAACAAAATATGGTGAGGGCTGAAATCTCACAGCTCTGAGATATCAAGACTTCGGTCTGGGTTAAGGATTTTGATATAGTTTTCGGAAAAAACTTTTATGAGGACATGGTTTTTAGTTTTGGGCAGCAATGTATATCAAACATAGCTCTTTGTTCAAGTAAAAGTATTTTTTTATCTCTGATTAGAAATTTATTACAAAACTAACATGAAACATCAATACGATGCCGGAAAATTATAACAGATCATATAAATTAACATAATTTGGTGAAAAGATGATGAGAAGATGAGTTTGCTGAGTGAAACTACCCAAAAACCTCTTCATTTAGCGTTTCGAGAAAATATTACAAAATCACAAATTCATATTTCTTTCAAAATTCAAAAAATATTATAAAAATTAGAATAAAATCAAAAATTTAAACTTTTTCTAAATTCCAATATTATTCCAAAAATTCTTAAAAATTCAAACTTTTCCGAAATTCTAAAAATATTGCGAAAATTATTACAAAATAAAAAATTCAAACTTTTTCCAAAATTCCAAAAATTATAGTACAATCAAAAATTTAAAAAATTTTCAAAGTTCTAAAAATATTTCAAAAATTCTTACAAAATCAAAAATTGAAGCTTTTTTCAAAATTCTAAAAATTTATATAAAATAATAAAATTCAAACACTCTATTTTTTTCAAAATTCTAAAAATATTGTAAAAACTATAACAAAATCAAAAATTGAAAATTTTTCCAAAATTCTAAAAATACTGCAAAAATTATTACAAAATCAAAAATACAAATTTTTTTCAAAATGCTTATTCACTAAATTATGTTAATTTATGATCTGTATTAATTTTCCGGCATCGTATTGATGTTTCGTGTTAGTTTTGTAATAAATTTCTAAACAGAGATAAAAAAATACTTGTACTTTAACAAAGAGTTATGTTTGATATATATCGCTGCCCAAAACTAAACATGTCCTCATAAAAGTTTTTTGCCGAAAACTATATCAAAATCTTTAACCCAGACCGAAGTCTTGATATCTCAGAGCTGTGAGATTTCAGCCCCTCCATATTTTCCATGTCCAATTTCATTTTCAATTACATATACGTCATAAAAACCGCTACATTTTTTTTTCCAAAAAATAGGCTATAAAAATAAATGAAATCATTTTTTGACACACCTGACATTATTTTTTGACAAACTTATAATTCCACAGTTCTCAATAATAATAATAAAATTTAATTTCAAACAAATAATTAATTTTATTTTTATTTTGGAAAATATAGGGTAAAAAATAAACATAAATCTTTCTTTTGACACAATTGACAACATTTTTTTGACAAACTTATAATGCCATAATTCTCAATAATAATTATAAAATTTCATTTCAAACAAATAATAAAGCTTATTTTTTCCAAAAATTGGGTAAAAAATAAATAAAAATCGTTCTTTTGACACACTTGACAACATATTTTGACAAACTTATAATGCAATAATCTA
This sequence comes from Diogma glabrata, assembly GCA_963693315.1. Classification (NCBI taxonomy): domain Eukaryota; kingdom Metazoa; phylum Arthropoda; class Insecta; order Diptera; family Cylindrotomidae; genus Diogma; species Diogma glabrata. The sequence goes on from OY856187.1 coordinate 76,205,655, forward strand.
GTTTTTGATCTCACATACCAATCCCTACCATCAAGATTTCTCCAAATTCAATGTTCCTACTCGTAATCACTTAAAATGAACATTTTTAAAGCCAAAAATATGAAAATTTGCTATTTTTGACACACATAATGATTTTTTTGACACACTTTGGGTACAGTTATCGAGCACAGCGTCCTTTCGGACCTGTTCCTTGAGTATACTTATTTTTAGAAAAAAATTTTTGAAATCCCTCCAGCGGTTTTCCCTGCAGCGTAGGTAATGACGGACGGCCGACAGACTGACATACATTTTTTTTTTTGATTTTTTAGAATCAGTAGGTCCTAAAACGTCGAGAAGTACCAAAAAAAGTGGGGGTAAGAATTTCACTTTGAGCTCATGAATGTTATACTTAGGTCTTTCAGACCGAAGTAATTAGGTCTTTCAGACCGAAGTAATGCAGCACAACTTTTGATTTTGATCAAGAATACCATACCGGGATAATAGAATTATGTTTGTAGGTGGTACAAACTCGTCCTGAAACTAAAATATAAATCTCAAATTTGAAGTTCATGCTATCAAAATTTATTCAACTGAAATATGTGTTCTATTAGGATCATAAGTTTAAATTGAGTAGGCAACCATCTGCCTTTACAGACCTTTCGTGTTAAAAGATACACTGAAGAAAAGTGTTCTATTTCCAATCGAATCGAATCGACACTTTATATTTTAAATAAACCGCATTTTGTGGTGTAATATTGTTTGAAAGTATTTTTAATTTGTTTGAATAATAAACAGCTAGGTAGCTTTGGGATGAGTTTGACATTACTTTAATTTTCTTTCAGTGTAGCAATTAACTCCAATAAAAATTTGTTCCTATTCTTTTAGTTGCCAGGTTTTGCATGATTTTTGAAAACTTCGACCCGTAGTTTGACTTTCATGTCAATGCAAATAAACATCCACCACTGTAAAAGAAATGCTACTGCTTTTTTTGTTTGGAACTATAGATGTCGCATTGATTCAATAACTTTGGATTCCTTGTTAACAAATACTTAAACTTTTGGTTTTTGGTTGTCAATATTAGGGCCGATTGAATGAATGCGGAAAGAAGATAAATCGTCGTTTGTACTGTATGAATCAGGATAGAACAACAAATTAATTCGAGAATAAAATTCTGTTCTCTGTTTTATTCATTCTTTTTCTTGTATAAACAAAGGATAAAACAATTTGTTTTTTTTCTTGACATGCGCATAGCAGGATAATTTTGTTTTGAATTTGTGGTTATTTTGCAATCAAGAGACGCGGTAGTGTCTCGCGCGCCATGTTTTGAAAGACACTACTAGTATATATACTGTGAACCGGATAGGTTTTAAAAGTTAAAATTTTCATTTCGAATAATATGCATTTTTTCTACAACTGTATTCAAAGTTATCAATAAAGGTGTATATTATTTAACTATATGTTTCTCATTAGTAAAAAGAAAGTCAGCATTCATGCTTTTTTATGAATGTTTATAAAATCAAAATTTTGCTTTCCCAAACTTTTAGTAAAATTAAAATATTTTTACAAATTTTTATTTCACGTTGGTAGCATTTTTAATATGTAGTAATTTAGTATCATTTCGGCGAAGTTTCAATAGCCAACCAAATGTACAGAATTGAAAAACACAAAATTATGCGAATTGAAATTTATTATCCCTCAATATTGGTAATATTTAACAACAGCTAAAAAACTTAAACACGAACTTAGATTAGTTTGCAAACGTATAGTTGTTCTCGATAAAAATATTTGTTATGTATGTGTCCAGAAAACCCATCAAATATTTTATTAATATATTAAATGGAAGTTGGTAATTATAAAGATATTAGAAAAAAGAATATATTTAGAATATACTTTCAGTAAAAAGACTTCTTATTGATGTGTTAAGAAAACGAAGTTGTGAAAACATGTGTTTGGTCTATAATGTAAATTTGTTATCTGAGAGAACCCAACAAATGTTTTATCGATAGTAAATTTTAATTTTTATTTCATTTTATTTTAGAACGTTTGTAGTTATTTTGAAGTGATGAGATTAAAAAGTAATTTAGTAGGCCTTAAAGTTTTGTGTTTTTAAGCATGGGATCATGATCTAAATATAAACAGGTCTGCTTGACATTTCGTTTTAATCGCCTTTTTTTATTTATATTACGTCATTCAGAGTCTAATTCTTATTGTTATTTTATTTGTTGTTTCTGTTTTGTTGATATATTAAAGTTAAAGTAAAGGAAGTGAAATAAAATTGTTAAATTAGTTATTAAAGAAAAAGGTTTTTATGTAAGTATTTAAAAAAATAAAAAGCATAATACTTTTATTTTAGAACTAAATTTATATATTCATATCTATTTTATTTTTGAAGTAAAACTACATTATATATTAGAAAAGAAATGCCGACTTGTGCAATAAAAGATTGCAAGAGTTGGGACATGCGAAAAATGTTTGCTCATTGCATTTTACGGAAGAAGTTTGGCGCTTAAAAGATAAACTGTTTAAGACGAGTTCAACAAAAAGTTTATTAAATTTATCAGCAGCGCCAACCAAACTACTACCTGATGGAATAGTTTTATCTACCAAAAGATTTTTGAAAGATTTTTAAAAAGAACATCGAAAAAATTGTTGAACAAGCTATTCTGGAATATAATTTAAGGTTACAAATTAGTTTTCATAATATGTTTCTGACTACTCAATATAATACAATTTTTATAATCTATGTAATACATTTTAAATATAATATACTTTATTTATTATGTTTGTGTAATAATTTATTTACATAAAGATTTCAAATTTTATATTATAAATTTATTTGCTTGTGAAATTAGAATATAAATTTACTTTAAGTTTATTTACCGACTCTGAATGACGTCACATTTAATTAAGTGTCAACTGTCAAGCAGACCTGTATATATTTAGATCATGGCATGAGATATAAAGAAAAGAATTTGAGAAAAGTTTATTATTATTTTAAGGGTTCCGTACTAGAACAAACCTCTTATGGTGAGGACTTGATTGTTTATTATTTATTATTCACAACGACTTTCTCACTGAAAATGAAAATCTTGAAATAAATGTATTTGCGTATATTTATGTGGTAAGATTACAGATGTAAATTTACCGGTAAAATATTTTGATGGTAATTTTACCGTAAAATTACCGGTAAGATTGGTAAAATTGGTAAAATAGGTAAAATATAAAAATGGATCAAAAAATTAAATTATGGTTGCATTTTTAATTAATTTAAAATGTACGACTATATAAAAACATAAGATGCAAATCAAATATATTTTTATGGGGTTAAATATACGAAAATCGGCTGTTGTTTATACTATAACACATTGTTTGCATATCTGCAAAAATGGAACAAATCCTGGACCAGCTGGCTACAACGATGACTGCTTTCTTCACTATTATGTCGAAGTTATGTGTTTGTAAGGACAATACTGTATTCAAAAATGTTTACATATTAGTATTACACATGGAATGGAAATATAAAACATTTGAACGGCACAAATTCAAAAATTGAGTCTACAGAAAACCAAGCATATTCATTGAAACTTAATATATGTTCAAACTATATGCGATGCATTCAACGTTTTTTCAGCATTGATAATTGTCAACGGCAGTAAACGTGTGACGTGTCACTCCACATATGCCACAACCGACGATGGGATAGATACATTAATTACGCGGGCAACAATCAAAATCTAATTCGTGCATTGTTTCATTGTTTTATTCATGGAAAAAATATAAAAGTCAAATGGCTAAAAAAAATTTTTTCTCAAACTCGAAACAAAAATTTATAATGAAGGGCTGATAATGTTTCGTTGCGTTATGTGTTCTTAACTGTTTGAGAATTCCATCGATCTACTGCTGTTGGTGCTTCGTTTAAAGTAAAATTGCAAAACGAACCAAATTAATTTTAAATTATTTCCAAATATTCTAACTTACTATATAAGAATCACGATTTGTAAGAAAACGAACTATATGCTTGCGGCCAACAATAAAGACATCTACGAACTTCACAAAATTATTCAATCTAAAATTCAAAGCGAAGAAATAATATAGAAATCTGTCTATACCGCAACTGCTATAGAGCCAAATAAAGCATTTTGTTTTTCCAACAGAATATTTTTAATTCACTCGATCTGTTACACCACGTATTGCAATTGAAAAACAGTTCATCGCAGTGTACCGATGAAATGCATAAATTTTACTCTGTTATTCGTATCAATTGCTCGCCAGTGGGTCCTGTACAAAGACATACTGCTGAACCGAACTGCATATCATCTGCAATGAAATGATTGGCTGCAATCAATAACCTTTGATGGCCTCAATCTACAGCTGTTTAAAAAGTGTTCAATACCTCAGATGCATTTTGGATTAAGATCTAGGTTTTCAGGGGCATCTTGTTGTGATAATTATTCTTGTTAATGTAATAAATATTCCACGATTCCACAAAAAAGCACAAACTTTGATTTTTATTAAACAAAGGTAAATAAAATTTTATTGCAATTTTACCAATTTTACCAAGCCTAAGTAATATTACGTAATATTACCAATTTTACCGGTAATTTTACCATGGGTAATATTACCTTTACATCTGTAGGTAAGATAAGGCGAAAATGACAAATATGTTCCGATTTCGAGATTGAGGTCATATATAACCGTAAAAACTGAAATTTTTTAAAACTTTTAGTCAATCATAGACTATAAAGTTTATGGAAGACACCAATGGTACTTGGCTGACTGAACATAATGAAGAATTTTTAAAAAAATTGTTTAAATGCGAAATACTTAATTTCACATCTTTTTTCGCACAATGTTTAGAGCAGAGTTTATTTAGAGTAAATAACAATCGATTTAAGCTTTTATGCTATCCTCAAGAATTTTTATAAAACTGTTGTTAATTTTTTAAAATTATTAGTCAAAGGCTATAGATTTTATGTGTGTGTTTCCGTTGTATGTAATAATTTTATTAATTTTCGAATGCATTGCCTTAGACTTATTTTCGAATATTTCTTTTACTTTTTCATGAGTTGTTCATGTCATGAGTTGAGACCTGTTTATAAATAAACGATACTTTTATTTTTTAAAATATTGCATCTAGATTGATAAAAAAATCGAGAGTAAAGTTCTTTGTAGAAAACATTTTATATGGATAACAATAATTTGATTCTCCCATATTATATTATAACTTTACAAAAAACCGTCAAATCATCGCAAAAACAACCAAAAGGCTGCAAAAAAGCCGCGCCATGTTTTTCTTTAGCTTAAAACTATCATTTTAACTATAACAAATTTGATTCTTTTATCTTATTCTTTACAAAAACTTATCAAATCATTAAGCACTAGTTATAAAATTTCTTAATGGCATTTTGTTTTCTAAACACCTAGTTATATATTATATAATTTAAGTAAGACTCTAGAACTACATATCATAATTCTAAAATATATAATAAATATGCACATATATTAAAATTTATTTAAATACGTAAGTGAAAGTGAGCAGTTTTTATAGAAAAAAAATAAATTATATTTCCTCTGTTTAAATAAATTTTAATATATGTGCATATTTATTATATATTTTATATATTTTAGAATTATGATATGTAGTTCTAGAGTCTTACTTAAATTATATAATATATAACTAGGTGTTTAGAAAATAAAATGACATTAAGAAATTTTATAAATAGTGCTTAATGATTTGATAAGTTTTTGTAAAGAATAAGATACAAGAATCAAATTTGTTATAGTTAAAATGATAGTTTTTAAGCTAAAGAAAAACGTGGTGCGGCTTTTTTTATAGCCTTTTGGTTGTTTTTGCGATATTATATACCGCTCGCTGAGCGAATTATTTTCGCACTTGCCTGACTTTTTTACTTATTGATTTAACTTTAAGTTCTAGTATTATATTTGATATGGCGTGCCTATTTCCATGTATTTTTTATGTGACAATATGACATTTTATCAACTTTTTGTCCATTGATTAATACATATTTTTAATTCTGAACTTTAGTTTTGCAAATAATTTAATACTGTAGATCCAGTGTTGCCAGACCGCGGGATTTTTTCCCGTTTGCGGGATATTTAATATAAAACGGGAAAGCGGGAAAAAACTTGGAAAGTGCGGGATTTTTCACATTTAATAATAGAATCGTTTTAAATTAAAACTTATTTTGAAATGGTTACACCAACCAATTTTTTACCAGGCTTCAGAAAGTTGTCGATCACCCGATAATTTTACTTAAATCTATATGCCATCTATCGGCTTTAGTATTGTCAAATCCGCGATAGAATTTAAGCCTTCTGCTGTTTAAATATTTCTTAGGGAGATATGTACGTTTTGAAAACCCCAACGGACCACCATCTGCGAAACGAGAAATGAAATCACCTGGAACTACAAGTTGGCTCTCTATGCATCCATATTTTTTAAACATATTAAAAAAATTGGGATGTTTGGCATCACTATTTTATTTCTGAGCAGTTGCTTACGTATCGAAAAAGAGCTATTACAATTTTAATTTTTTTTGAAAATCACGAAATCAAGACATATTTACTTCTTTTTAAAAATGTCCTTCTCAATTTTAATAGATTTAATGCTCCATTTTATAGCAGTTCTCTCTTATTCCACAAGTTGTATGGAAACATTAGTAATATATTGTGTAAGTGTTTAATGCAATATTTTATTTTTCAAGAAAAACAAGCGAGCATTACAAATTTTCGAGAGAATAAAATTCATTAAAAGTGAACCCAATACAACGTTTTATCCTTTCGATAGAGTAAAATTTATTAATTTAAATTGAATTATTTTAAAATTTGTTGATAAAACAAGTAAAACGAATAAAGAAAAACAATGAATTTTATTGTATTTTTTTGAATAATTAAACAAACAATAACAATTAAATAAATTTGAATCAATTTCGATATCTATTTAATTATTTGCTATTTAGAAAATAAAAAGTGTATAAAAAGCCTAATGAAAGCCCTACCTGATGAAAGACATCAAATTTTATACTAATGAGAAACCAAAAAACAATCGTTTGGAAATTTAATTCTATTTAATCATAGTAGTCTTTGCCTTTTTTAATATTCGAGAGAGTGACATGTGCTTCAGTTTGAATTGACTGTTTTTTATATAATCAGTACGTCTATTCCGGCATTTCTCTGGGAATTGTGAATTGAGAAAAAAGTGCAATAAATGAAATAACGAAATATTTTCTAATACGAATTTGTTATTTCCCGTGGCACGGACATATACTAGTTATGAAAAATTGCTACAATTTATTTCCCAATTCCTATTTCATGATGTACCGGAACAGGGCTACAGGTCGAAAATGTTTGCTTTTTGGCTGAAAACGTTTGATTTTTTATAAAATGCAATCAAATTTTTATAAAATAAATAAAATTTATTTCAGTATTCAATACAATCAAATAAATTGTTTTATTGTGTTGCGCCACATTCGCGGTACAGAATAAAATTAACATCTGGTTGTTTCATTCTATATATTAAGACTAATAACGTACACAAATATAGTCGTAAAACAGAGATAAACCTATATTTATAGTTGTCGGAAGGATAAATATTGTTATAATTGTGGTGGTTTTTGAAATATTTTCAATAAATAATTGAATTTATATGTATATTTTTATTGAAAACTTGATGGGAATTTCTGAGGGATTTTTTCCTTAAAAAAAACGGGAAAAAATCGGGAATTTTCGATACGTCAACGGGAAATTCATTTTTGAAAATCTGGCATCACTGTGTAGATCACAAAAGCGAATTAAAAATTGTTTAGGATTTCAGTAAAAAATTTGTATTTAATTTGTATGTCAACAAGGTTTTCGTTTTTTATGAGCTTACAATTCAAAATTTCTTTTTAATACTTACCAGCGCATTCTATTAACTGATAAATGAATTATAAAATAGCATGACAGAAAACATTGAACAAAAAATTGTACGAAAAACTTCAAATTTTTATATCCATTATTTACAATTTAAGGGCATTTTTCCATATAAAACAACAAAAATGTATATGTCCACGATTACAATGATATGAGCCAGATGAGCCACATCCCAACGTGGGAAGTGGGCCTAAAAAATATCTTCATGTAAATTTTGACGGTTTTATAGATGGAGAAAAAATATGGAGTGGCTGAAATCTCACAGCTCTGAGATATCAAAACTTCGGTCTGGGTAAGGGATTTTGATATAGTTTTCGGAATGGTTTTTAGTTTTGGGCAGCGATGTATATCAAACATAACTCTTTGTTAAAGTACAAGTATTTTTTATATCTGTTTAAAAATTTATTACAAAACTAACATGAAACATCAATACGTTGCCGGAAAATTATAATCAAAATTCCAAAAATGTTGTTAAATTAAATAAAATCAAACTTTTTCAAAATTCCAAAAATATTCCAAAAATTAGAATGAAATCAAATATTTAAACTTTTTCTAAATTCCGATAATATTCCAAAAATTCTTAAAAATTCAAACTTTTCCAAAATTTTAAAAATATTGCAAAAGTTATTACAAAAAATTAAAACTTTTTTCAAAATTCCAAAAATTATAATTAAATCAAAAATTAAAAATTTCTCAAAATTCTAAAAATATTCCAAAAATTCATACAAAATCAAAAAATGAAACTTTTTTCAAAATTCTAAATATATATATATAAAATTCAAAAATTCTATTTTTTCAAAATTCCAAAAATATTGCAAAAATTAAAACAAAATTAAAAATTGAAAACTTTTTCAAAATTCCTAAAATTAGAACGAAAGCAAATATTTGAACTATTTCTAAATTCCAATAATAATCCAAAAATTCTTAAAAATGCAAACTTTTTCCACAATTCTAAAAATATTGCAAAAATTATTACAAAATCAAATATTGAAAATTTTTCAAAATTCCAAAAATTATAACAAAATAAAAACTTAAAAATTTTTCAAAATTCTAAAAATATTCCAAAAATTCTTACAAAATCAAAAATTAAAACTTTTTCCGAAATTCTAAAAATATTTCAAAAATTATTATAAAATCAATAATACAAACTTTTTCAAAATTCCAAAACTATTTCAAAAACTATAACAAAATCAAAAATTTCCATGTTCAATTTCATTTTCAATTACATATACGTCATAAAAACAGCTACATTTTTTCCAATAAATTGGCTAAAAAATAAATGAAATCGTTTTTTGACACACTTGACAACATTTTCTTTTTCTTGATAAACTTATAATGCCATAATTCTCAATAATAATAATAAAATTTCATTTGAAACAAACAATTTTACGTTTTCCAAAAAATTAGGTAAAAAAATAAATAAAAATCTTTCTTTCGACACACTTGACAACACTTTTTTGACAATCTTATAATGCAGTAATCTAGTTTTTGATCTCACATACCAATCCCGACCATCAAGATTTCTCCAAATTTAATGTTGCTACTCGTAATCACTTAAAATGAACGTTTTTTAAGTCAAAAATATTAAAATTTGCTATTTTTGACACACATAATGATTTTTTTGATACACTTCCGGTACAGTTATCGAACACAGCGTCCTTTCGGACCTGTCCCTTGTGTATACCTATTTTTAGAAAAAAAAAAATTTGAAATCCCTCCAGCGGTTTCCCTGCAGCGTAGGTAATAACGGATGGACGGCCTCCTGGCCGGCCGGCAGACAGACATACATTTTTTTTTTGCTTTTTTAGAATCAAGAGGTCCTAAAACGTTGAGAAATGTCAAAAAAAGTGGGGGTTAGAATTCCACTTTGAGCTCATGAATGAATACTTAGGTCTTTCAGACCAAAGTATTTGTATTTAGTTTGTCAACAAGTTTTTGTTTTTTTTAATGAGCCTACAATTCAAAATTTCTTTTTAATAATTACCAGCGCATTCTATTAACTGATAAATGAAGTATAGAATAGCATGACAAAAAACATTGAACAAAAAATTGTACGAAAAACTTTAATTTGTATATCCATTATTTACAATTTAAGGGCATTTTTCCATATAAAATGACAAAAATGTATAATATCTCCACGATTGCAATGATATGAGCTAAATGAGCCACATCCCAACGTGGAAAGTGGGCCTACAAAATGTATGGCTCTTTATATAAATGTTGACGGTTTTATAGATGGAGAAAAAATAATTTAAAAATTGAATTTTTTTCTTTTCAGTAAAATAATTCTACTCAATAATAATCAAATGTTTATTCACAAAAACTGATTTAAAAATTACTTCTATTTATATGATTTTATTATACTTTTAAATACAGCGTTTTGTTTACAATTTTATTCTTTCGAAAAAACCTGCTTGAAATCGATCGATCGTTATACTAAACATCTTTAATCCGGAATGTTCGTTTAAACAAAATAAGAAATATTTTTGTTTGTCCCTTAACAGTAAATACAAGAACAATACTGTGCATTTCATCCATCCGTTGTTTTTGTTTGTTTTAATGATTATCAATCAATGATCATCGTTATGAATATACTATAGGGTATTTCATTTATGCCAAATTAAATAGAAACAGAACTTTAGGTTGCATCTCGTTATGATTTTCTTATAACCGTAACGGTTACTGAAGTTTAAAAAATCAGAAATGGCCAGGTTCACATAATTTTTTCAGTGTGATAAATTGCTGTTTATAGGCGCAAAATATATTAAATAAATTAATAAATAGTTGTTTTATTATAGGTTAATATATTTCGCGTATATAAACTATTAATGAGCTAATAAAAGCACCGAAAAAGGTTTATTAATGACCGCATTAAGAGGCAAGTATAAGAGGCGTGAATAATAGACGAGTATAAAATCAAACTTTTTTTATTTTTTTAATGACCAATTTCTGCCTGCATCAAGAGCTCTTATGGTTAAAGAGCTCGGTGGCTAAAATATCATTGTCTCATAAGAGCTATTGGTGCAGAAATAACTATATATGTATAATGGTAGTGTGTCAAAAAATCGTCGAATGTGTCAAAAGAAGGAAATTTGCATATTTATTATTTAAAAAACGTTCATTTTAACTAATTACCAGTAGGAACATTGAATTTGGAGAAATCTTGATGGTCGGGATTGGAATGTGAGACCAAAAACTAGATTATTGCATTATAAGTTTGTCAAAAAAATATTGTCAGGTGTGTCCAAAGAATGATTTTCATATTTTAATAAATTTTTTTGGAAAAAATGAAATTAATTATTTGTATGACATGAAATGTATTCGAACATGAAATGGGCATGGAAATTATTGATTTTGTTATAATTTTTGGAATATTTCTGGAATTTTGAGAAATGTTTGTATATTGGATTTTGTTATAATTTTTGCGATATTTTTAGAATTTTGGGAAATTTTTTTTCACTATCGAATTTTTGGTTTATTTTTAGAATTTTGAATAATGTTTGTATTTTTGATTTTGTTATAATTTTGACAGATATATGAATTTTTGATTTTGTAATACTTCCTCGAAAATCTTAATGAAGAGGTTATTGAGTAGTTTGCTGATTGCATCATCTTCTCACTAAATTTTGTTAATTTATGATCTTTTATAATTTTCTGGCAACCTGATGTTTCGTGTTAGTTTTATAATAAATTGCTAAACAGAGATAAAATACATGTACTTTAACAAAGAGTTTAATGTTTGATAAACATCGTTGCCCAAAACTAAAAACAATGTCCTCATATAAGTTTTTTGCCGAAAACTATATTAATATAATTAATCCAGGCCTAAATCTTGATATCTCACTTGAGGACTTGAGATTTCAGCCTTTCTATATATTTTTGTTGGGATCTAGTTGATAAATTCTATAATCATTTACCTTTTTTCGCTTAGTTGAGCCGTGAGTTTCCCTTTTATATCTTCTCCCATAAAACTCATTATAAATTTAAACAAAACTAATATTTATATATTTTATAACATAATTTATTTATTAGTCTGTAATGTATCACTTTTTTTCTCAATTTACTTGTTAAACTTAAATTAATTTCTTAATTAATTTTAACAATTTTTCCTCCTCTTAGTTTTTCTGGTTTATGTAAATTTATTTTTTGTGTTGGTTTTATGGTTTTACTTACATTATAATTTTTTTTGTTTTAATAAAAAATTTTTTGTTTATATAAATTAATTTAGTTTTATAATTACATTTAAAAAAGATTTTTTATTTTTGTAATTACTTATTTTATTTATCTAATAAAAAAAGTTTTAAGTAACAGAAAAATTTGAAAAATTTATTTGAACCAAAAATAAATTGTTTGTTGTGGTTTGTGTGGGGTGGTACTCTGTCTGAATTTGTTCTTTTAAAAGAATTTTAATGTTTTGGACAAAATAACTGGGAGAATAACAGCTAACGAAAGCTATGGTATTGCGAGATAAAAAAAAAGCAAATGTACCACTCTACAAATAACCAATATGAATTCTCTAGAATATTTTTAAGAATCTGTAATTTGTTTTTCTATCTCGATGAAAGGTACCTATATATTTTTTATTAAATAACATTAACTATATAATTTTTTTAGTATTTACAAACAAAATTTAAATTATTTTTAACAAGAAATAAATTAATGAGCAAACATAAATAACTAATTATATAAAATTCAATTAATTTTCTTTGATTTTTTTCTTAAAATTAAATTCAATATACTTTTTTCTTATTTTTTGTTTAGATATGATTAACGTTATTTTGATTTTAAAGTTCCATTAAAAAAAGATGTTTTAATTATTGATTTTGTGATTAATTGAAAAGTGGTTGTTCAATGACGGGAAACGCAAAATGCGCAAGAAATTGAAACGAGTACATGATTAGCATTATAGAACATAAATGTACCAGGAAAAAAATGTTTAAGGGGCAGTTCAATACTGGCGAAAAAGTTTGAGCCAAAACAGGGAACATAATAAAATCATACAACGAAACGAAACTTTAACAGTAAACAGCTTGATGTTTGATTAGGTCCTGAAGTATATAGCACAGAAAAATTGTGTTAGCAAAATAATTAATATTGAAATAACTAACATTTACTATTAAAATAAAATAATATTTATATCAAAACATAACAGTAGTGGGATGAATATTCACTTTAGAATTTTGCTGGTGATGTGTTAACTAACTAATTATTCAACCTGTCAAAAGACGACCGAACAAGCAAAATACGGTAGAAAAAAATATCATAATTTTTAATAAATTTAATTCAGAATCAAAAAATCTGACGTTCTTGTCAGTAGTGAAAGCGTTTTAAATTGTAAGCCCACCAGTCTCTGCTTGCAGTGCGGCTCCCGTTTGTTGGCTTTATAATTATTTTTTTATAAATTATTCTTGTGTTTTGTTTATTTTCTCAGTTTTTTTATTTGTCAACTCCGCGTATCTCTTTTCTCCTTTTTTCGTTTAATTAATTTTGGATTTTTAGTTCAATGAATATAGCATAAGACCTTTAAACTTAACCGTGGGTCTGAGCATTTTATGGAGATTTCAAGCAAATTTATAATTGTTTTTACGCGACAGCTCGTGATAATGTGCTTTATGCAATGTTTTCAAAAGTTGTCTTGAATTCAATAGAGCAGAATAACAAATGATATAAATTAAAGAAAAATAATGCTGGCAAGGTTTTTGTAAATGTACTGTGGTAAGCACTTCATGAGTTTGTATGTATCTAAACCCAAAAACAACCACATAATTTCTCTAAAGGAATTATCACCTTCAATAAATCTTCGATAATATATTCTGAATAAAAAATAATTTACATACAAAAATTATCACACAGCATCCGACAAAGCATCAGCTGTGCTATACCTGTGCTATACGGTCACTTCTTGTATTTGAACACGTTTTTTTAATGTTGATGTATTTGATGAATTTGTTGTACTAAGAGCTGAAGTTAAAGCTGTTGTTGGTTGACTATGATGATTATTATCCGATAACGTAGACGATGTTATCGTATTTGTTGATGTTATAGTTGTTGAACTTGGATTGCTTGAAGTTCGTTGTGGTGGTTGTGGTGGAGCATTAGTAACACTTGTGTTTGGATTGAAATTACTATTACTACTAGAGCAACATTTTAGAATTGTATTTGTTTTTTGAGGAGCTAGTGTTGAGTGTGATTGATGGTTGTGTTGTTGATTCGAACATTTTTGATGAGTGTGACTACGATGAGTATTCTAATCAACAGAAAATATTAGTTTTGAAAGTAACCAAATTAAAATAATATTTGTCTCACCTGTTGTTTGTATTGATCATTTACACCACATTTAGGTAACGTACTGTGATGATGATGACTATCACGATGTATACAAGGACTTTTTTGTAATGTAATGGTATAACTAGGAGGAGGCTCGTGTTGTTCCTGATTTTGTTTCACTTTTTGTTTTAAACCTGGTGATAGTGTAATCGCCTCAGCATCTGATCTAGAAGTCATTTCGACTTAAAAATATAAATAAAAATAATTAAAGAACTACAAAAAAACATATCTATTCAAACTCACCACTTCCTCCAGCTCCAACTGGACTTCCGTTCCCGGATTCACCTCCATTACAGTATCTACTCCGAGATTTTTTTCGCGATCTATCTCTTTGATAATATATTCCAGCAAATATTAACATGTTTAATACTAATAGTAAACAACCCACACCAACTGTGACACCTAAAGCAGCTGTATAACTGGAATGTTAACAAATCAAAAATTAATAAAAGAGCAATTAATTTTAATTTTGCTTTTTTACCTATAATAATGTTTTGTTGCTAATTTTTCTAACAACTCTTCTTCTTGATCTTCATCCACCACTAAAACATTCGGCTCCTCAGTTTCTTGCAAGGATTCACCGAACGTTGGATCAGGTGTGCATTCTGGATTTCCATTGTAATTCTCCATTTGTCTTGATTCTTGTACACCTCCGACAATATGTTCTGTAAAAAGTTGTTTAGGCCGTGTAAATGATTCGGCTCGTACGGCACCAGCATAGTATTGTTGTTCGCGTTCACGAAAATGGTGATGACGCATTGAAACTTCTGGATCTCCAGGTCGATGAAGCTGTGGTATTAAATTCAACCATAGCGCCATTTTATGTCCTCGATAATGACTTTTCATTTTTGGCTTTAAAGCTGCAATGTAATAAATAAAATAGTTCTACGTTTTAGTGTTTCTTTCAATTTATTTGGAATTATTCCAATGGAAAACAAAAATTAATTGTCTTAAAAGTTAAAAAGAAGGATGAGAAAAAAAACAAAAATTAAAAAGTAAATCTCTATTGAAATTTACTGGAATTTTCACTTAGAAAAAATTTATACATTTTCTTGATTCAATTTTTTCGTTTGGTCATTTTGCTAAGTGTTATTGGCACAATTGAAAGTTAACTGTTTTTCCGTTCTTAAATTTTCGATTATAAAATAAAACTACGGAAATCAAAATCAATTTATTGTGTGTTTCAAATTTTTTTTGTTGGTGATTAGAAAGAAGAGAAGATACTAAAAAAATTTTTTTTGTTCCAAAGGACATTTAATTTTTTTCACATTTTGAATTGGTTTCAATGAATAGAGTAAATTGTAGCTATAAAAGTATTTTTCCTGTTCGAAAATTGAACTCACTTAGTTGAATTTTGAATAGGTCGTTGTAGTTTAACGAACGATTAAATGTTCAATTGAGCTAAAGGAAAATTTTTTGTCTTAGATTTATGAATACAAAGTGTAAGAACTAGGAAGTTTATTATAAGAAGTTTAAGGACCATGAAAATCGTATTTTTATGGTAAAAACCGTTTGGCTACTTAAGGAAAGGAAGACACTTTCTATTTAATCCTTTTTTAATTTGATATTAAAGTTTAAAGGGGTTTGAAATCAAGAACTTCAAAGAACGTCAAAGCTTAGCTAAATTAAATAATTAATGTGGCATGCCCTTTCGATTTCTCTGCATGCCTTAAATTACGCTTTCAAGTAATAGTCCAGTCATTTTAGCATAAAAAAGGGGTCAACCTCGGAATGAGAGATAATAAGCTCAATTTTCGTATATACATTCTTTTTAGCGTTCTAAAAGTTGTCTCAAAAGTCTCATAAAATCTCGTGTCTGCATCGTAAATTATTCAAGGTCAAATGTAAAAAAAAACAGTTTTTCGCGATTATCTCGGTTTCTATTGGTTCAATTATGTTAACATCTCAAGTACTCAATGGGGGTGTTCACAGAAAACGTTAAATACTACATACAAAAGCTACGTCAAACCCATTATCACATATAGCGGTGAAATTTTATCAACTTGTAATCAGAACAACATCAAAAAAGTCGAACGAATTCAAAACAGAGCTTTACGATTGATTTGTGGTGCAGTTAAAACAACACCAGTGACTGCTATGGAATTGTATACAAACAACCCCCCATTGAAACATGAATTTGAGAAAAAAGCAATAATTACATATCAAAATTTATCTTCAAATAAAGTCAATTGGGTATTTAATTCTAACAAAGTCAAAGAAAATCGAAGATTGAAAACACAAGTTGGTTTTATTCAAAACACACACAAAATTATGGAAAAATTGCCAATTTTACCTAATATTGAAGATAATTTACCACCGATAAATCCATTAACATTCAAAGAAAATAATTTAAATTGTTATTTAAATATCAATTTTAAAAAATCAGATGTTTCAAATGAACAAATGAAACAGTATTCACTCGATACAATTAATTTAAAATATCCAGAAACACATTGGTTACATGTATACTCCGATGGTTCATCTGATGACGTTGACGTTGGTTGTGGAATTTGGTGTAAATTATTTGCTCATTACCTACCACTTAATGAATATTGCACAAATTTCGATGCTGAATTGTATGCGATATACTTTTCATTAAAATTGTTACTGGATCGTATCAGTGATTTTCAAAAATGTGTGATATTTGTTGACGCTAGATCTGCGATACAAGCAATTGCATCAAATGAATATATGAACGAAACAATTTTCAACATCAAGACATTATTGAATTCATTTGAAGATAGTAATGTTACTATAGTAATGCAATGGATCCCGTCACACATGGGCATTTTTGGAAATGATGCTGCCGATAGTTTAGCCAAGAAGGGTTCAAAAATTTTACAAAAGCCGGCTTTAAAAATTTCACAACAAAATTGGAAAGTGAACACCAAAAACCAATTGAATAACATCCGTAAAGATATCACCATACATGAAATAATTGGAAAGAAGTGGCAAAATATCAAGTCAATGGGTGAAAAATTCCTTAAATTACCACGAAGAGAGTCCGTTGCGAAATTTCGGCTAGCAACTGGACATGATTGTTTGGCGGAACATCTGTATCGTTTCGAAATTGCCGGAATCAACGCATGTTGTGTTTTGTGCAAAAATCTAAACAGCACAATGAATGAAATCCATCTTCTTCAATGTCCGGAACTTAACAATGAAAATCAAAAGAAATCTAACATCGTCGATTTGTATTGGGAGGCAAGAAGAAAATTAAACTTAGTTTAATTTCTGCCATTTAATAAAAAAAAAAAAAATAGTAAAAATTGTAGAGTATAAAATTTGTGACCAATTTTATGTGAAACATTTTTTTTTGCGCTCAACCATTTTTGCGATAGAAGGCGGTGAGCCCACAGCGCTCAGTCACACGTACTGTAATGCAAGTTCAACCATGAATATCTGTGAATATTACCTTGAAATTTTAATAATTGTCGTTTATTCTCGTTTCCAATCTCGGCAACGACGGACGTAAAATTTTGAAAGTAACGGCTGATTTGTGTTTTCTCTGTGAGAAACCACTTGCAGAAGGTGATTTTGATAATGTAGAAAACATAAAAAACTGCAGATATCGATTCATATGATGGTGACATAGATTTCTTAAATATTTTAACTTCTGAGAATGTGCATGTTGTGTCTCGAAAACTGTACATCAGTAAAAATTCCATAGTGGCATCGAAACGACGCTTAGAAGGAGATTAGCATTTATCATCACACTCGTACCTCGTAAAAAAAGGAAAGAAGTGTTTGATTTAAAAAAAACTGTGTTTATTTTCGCAAAAACGGCTGAGCGTATGAGAAATTGATCCAAATAAAATTTGCTACAAATTTTATGCTCTACAATTTCTATTTGGGATGTTAACGTCATTGGAGCAATGGAAACCGAGATAGAACAACTGTTTTTTGTTACCTTTGACCTTAAATAACTTACGACTCAGACACGAGATTTTATGAGATTTTTGAGGCAACTTTTAGAACGCTAAAATGAAGGTTTATACGAAAAATTAGGTTATTATCTCTCATTCCGAGTTTGTTCGCTAAAATGACTATAATGGTTAACTAAGATTGTATTCATTAATTTTCGCTATGAAATATGAATATGCAAATGCTAGGTACTAGGGAGAAAGGTTTAAAATTTGGTTTGGTTCTTATTATGGTATAAATATTTAAAATTTTTAACTCGACTAGATTTAAATCTGATAAAAATGGTTGCATTAAAACTTAAATATTTAATATGGATCTCAAGTTAACCATGATAAAAATGAACAAAGGATAATTCGATGTCCAACCCTTAAACTCCGTAACTGTCAGTTGTTTACAATTCGAATTATTTAGTCACGGGATCCAAGTTCGACTCCGATCTAGGTCAAATTGGTTTTAAGGAAAACATTAGGAAACCATCAGTAGTCAACGAATATTGATGATATATTGGAAAAACACAATATGGGCTGATCACACATATAAAACTAATCGATTAAACTACGTGTTTATGTAAACTCGACCATGAAATGGGTGCATTCAAGTTCATATCGCTGGAGAATAATTGTAGACAGTCTACGTTGATATAATATGGATCGTATAAAGCAAAAAAAGCATACAAGAATTGTAAGCAATGCAAAGTGGTTGTTCAAATAGTTTCAATAGCATACAAAATATAAGAATAATCCAAACTTTTCAACTTATACAAGTGGTGTTCTTCGGCAATTTTTCCCTCAAGTGATCCCACTCGCAAATCCAACGCTAAATTAATTACGAAGTTCTAAAAGGTTAAAATAAGGCAGTGAGTAGCGTTTAAGACTAAAGATTTAAGAGGAAAATCTTAAAATAGGATGTAGAAAACATAAAAATTAAAAAACTTTTATATTCAAAGAAATTGGCTCAGACCTGAGAATTTCAGGGCTGAGTCATCCCCACGGTTTATGGAAAAATTTGATAACGGAACCCAACATTTTTAAAGATGATAATCAAAGAATTTTAGATACCTGCTTTAACCTGCCTTATATTCCTAAGAACAACAGATACGCTACTTAATTTAATCCCGATACGCGCCTTGAGATAGTTGTTTCTGTTGACTTCAGTGAACTAGTCCATAGAAATATCTCTATGATAAACGAAAAACTTTGCATTGGAAAAAAATTGATACAGGATTCAAGAAGACATGAGGTTATTTTTGTCAATTATTAAAAAACTGGTTTTTCTTTTTTTCAGATTGCAAACATCTCCACCATTGAACGATAACGGAATATTAACTTTAATTTGTAAACTTTGTTGCAGCACAAAATAGAAAAGCTTTTAGTTAATTGCGGAAATAAACTAAAACTTGTCTTCTAGAACCAGATATAAGGAAGCTATATAATCTTCTATTTTAATTGATAAGTTTTGTCTGGTTCAAATACGATAATTTGAACTGAGTAGCTGATAATGAAACAGACTCACTGACGATTAACATATTACGTTATGGTGAGTGAGAAACTTGTGTGTCGTACCTGCAGTTGTGCGTTTTTTTCTCTTGTAATCGTCGTTTTGCAAAATTTGAGCATTTTTCTATTATCCGATAAAATTAGAGTCAACCCAATGAGCCGTTTTCCCGAAAAAAACAATTTTCGGTTCAAAAGATTTACCGTACTTTACAAAAAAAAATGTTCCCTTTACAAGAAAATCAACATGTCAAAACTTTTTATATGACAGTTTATTCTCTTACAATAAGTTCATCTGTACTTTTTTGTAAATATAATTTATATAAAAAAGAATTGCACAATATTTAGAAACAGAAAAGGTTGACTTTTCACATGTAGTGCAGTTACTTCAAAAATGCCAATGTGACATATGACATATGACGTATAATGTACATACAGAAAACTAAAGGTGATTTTAAATAAATTAGAAATAAACTATTAATTACTACTTACATATACTCAAGTAAAGTTGTGTAGTTGTTTCATATGTTTCCCATGTTAATCCACGATACCGTGTACGTTCTTTTGCCGTTCCATAATCCGGAAGCAACATTGCTTGTTGATGCCCGGCTTCATTGGGGTCACCAGTCTTACAAAAATTTGTAATAAAATTTAACACAGCTTCAGCTACACCCATATCCTGTCTTGTAAAATTTTGTTGAAAATATGGCGATCCTAAAACTAATGCCAACCCTAAAATATACGGAATATCCTCACCACGTACAGATCCAAGCCGCTAAAATGAAAGAACAAGTTTTGTCATTAATCCCTTTTTCGATAAAATATTGACAAAAATGCCAAATCTTTTTCAAAAACATTAAAATTGATCATTTTCATGTCAAATTTATTTTTTCGTGTCGTTCCACCTTTAAAATCTTACAATGAATCCCTAAATCTTCGATTTATTTTTTTTGAATTGAAAATATCAATTTATACAATAGAGAAACTTATATTCATGTTTACTTTCTTATCAACGTTTATTTGTTCGCCTAATGAAACAACAATAATACAAAGAAAATTGAAAATAGAAATTCATGGAAAATTTTATAGGAAAAAGAGCACACAATAATCTTTAAATAAACAGAAAATTTATTGAGAGTGATTGATTGAGTGATGCTCGTACAGTGATTGTCATTATTTTGATTAACGAAATTTTATTGGAAGGAAATTAAGGATTGTGTTGTGTTGCCTGTTTGTGATAGCAGCGGATTGGTTTATAATAAATTAAGGAAAATTTTATTTAAGATTCAAAGGAAAAAATTATTCAGATTATATTCAGAATAATAGTGAGTAATCCCATAATATGCTCGTCATTATCTGAATATACAAAAAACCTATATTTTTCTGCCAACTTCAATTACAAATTTCGTTTGAAAGTTTCCATTTGCAATACTTCTTGTTATTCCAGAATTATGTTCTGGTAACAAATACCCGAAACCGTACCGTAAAAAAAATGGAAAATGCATTGATTGTGTAAGACGTAAGATTGTGTTGAAATTGTATTTCAGGTTATGATGATGCCACGTTATTGGTTACTCGAAAAAACAAGCCTGCATATCACTCTTTTTCTAAACTTTATTAACTGAGTCACAAGATCAAAGGATATGCCACTAGCTTGATTATTGGCAACCCAATTTTGTTTCTGCATGTTTTTAAAAATATTTCATTTTTACTTATTATTTTATTTTTATTTCCTCCATCCTATCATGAAATATTGACATATGTCATATTTTATTATGTGACAGGACTTATGGTTAAGATTTGATTATTTTAAAAGAGCATTCGATATTCGGTGTTTGCGAAGTAAACATCAAATTATCAAGTTATAATCAAATTTTTTCAATATTAAAATTTCTAACTGTGTTTTATTTTTTTGTTTGGATTTGTTGTTAGTTATAAATTCAAATCAAATTAAAGTTAAACATTGAAATATAAATTGATTGTTTTGTGATTACTGTGTGTGTGGATGCTCACAAATAAAAGAACTATAAGTCGCCAGATGCGTAGCCTCCCTAGGAGCTCGCTCAGCAGTATTAAACTGATGAGTCAAGGCATTAAAATGAGTGACATCCCAACAGTAAACAGGTATGCAGGTTTACCGCCTAACGTTAATTTATCAAAATATGCAAAAACATCGCAAACTAGTTCTCCGTATGGTGAAAGTTCTAGAAAACCTGTAGAAAAAATTCCTCCAATAATTACAAAATCTTCCTCAACGGAGATTCATAAAACTATGAAGGAACTAAATATTTCAAAATATAATATACAAATAATGTCAATTGGCATAAAAATACTTACATATAGCCTATCAGACTATAACAAAATTTTTACTAAATTAAAAGAACATAACAATGGTATGTTCTCATATACGCTTGAGGAAAATCGTTTTGTTAAATTTGTACTATGTGGGCTCCATGATATGGATAGAAATGAAGTTAAGAAAAGCCTCGAGAATAGTGGCCTGAGTCCTGTTAATGTTTGGAAAACTATTCCTAAAAAATATCGTCGAAACAGTGAAGATGCCCTTTATTTTGTTGCTTTCAAAAAGGGATCAATGTCTCTGAACCAATTAAAAAATATTAGATTTGTTAATAACACAGTGTGCAGATGGGAAATTTGTCGATCCACCAGCAAAGGTCCTCTCCAATGTTATAAATGTAAAATGTATGGTCATGGAGCGAACGCATGCTACATGAAGCCAAAATGTAATTTCTGTGGTGGAGATGAACATATTGATGATATGGAGTGTCCTTTACAAAACGATATTACTAAACATGTTTGCTGTAATTGTAGTGGAAATCATACATCTAACTCTATAATTTGTCCAGAAAGAGAAAAATACATTCAAATAAAAAATCATCTGAATCTAAAAAATAAGTTGAGTCGACCTTCAAATCAACCAACGTTTTCATTTCAACAACAGGATTTTCCTATTCTTCCTTCAATACCTCATCAAAACAACAATAAAAATTTTAATAATAATAATAATAATAATAATTTTGTTAACAAAAAAATGCAGTTCAGTACAGTGGTTCAAACAAATTCATTCAATATTAATTCAGATAGCACAAATGATTTGTTTGCACCACATGAGTTATTACAAATTCTCAAAGAACTTGTTTCAGGACTTCGGGGGTGCCATTCCAAAGAAGAACAATTTGATGTTATGGCTAATATTGCTATTAAATATGTCTGTTATCCATAATTCTTTAAAAATTTGTGTGTGGAACGCGTACGGTATAAAAAATAAAAAATTTGAGGTAATTCAGTTTTTAGATAATTTTAATATTGATATATTACTTATTAGTGAAACGCATTTAAAGCCTTCTATTTCATTTTCGATTCCTAATTTTCGATTTTATCGTAATGATAGAGAAAATATTCGCAGGGGTGGTGTTGGTATTCTTATAAAAGATTGCATTAAACATTCGCTTCTTCCTGACCTTAAATTAAATTGTATAGAATCCCTGGGTATTAATATAATAAGTAGTGATAATAATCAACTTAAAATATTTTCTGTATATTGTTCATATTCGAATTCTGAGCATCTCAGAAATGATTTTATAAAAATTTGTAGTGGTAATATTCCTTACCTAATTGGTGGTGATTTAAATTGTAAGCATCCTAACTGGTTTTGTCCTAGAACTAACCGCGGTGGTCGAACTTTATATGATTATTCTATTAACTCTGATTGTGTTGTTATCGCTCCCCAAGATCCTACCCACTATAGTCCTGCTGGAGTCCCTAGTATTATTGACATATTTTTAACAAACAACCCTCAGTTGATATCCGAAGTTAACACCATTCAAGCACTCTGCTCCGATCATCTGCCAGTCCTCTGTTCAATAGTATTTAATAATCAAGTAGATCATTGCCATCGTAAATACTTTAACTATAAAAATGCTAACTGGAGCATTTATCAGAATCATATTTCATCTGAAATTGAAAATTTCAATTTAAGTTCAATTCATACTATTTCAGATGTCAACGTTGCAGTCGATTTTTTGACAGCATCCATTTCTTCAGCTCGTGATCTATCCGTACCGCTTGTGCCTGTTCTTCCAACTGATAAATTGTTATTATCTGATCAAGTGTTAAGTTTTATCAGACACCGAAATTCGCTTAGAAGATCTTACCTCAGAAGTCGCCTTGCTCACATTAAAACCTCAATAAACTTGCTAAATAGAATTATTAAATATCATATAAATATTCTTTATAACCAAAAATGGCAAACGAAGCTTGAATGCTTGGATAATGGTTCAAAAAACTTCTGGAAAACAACTAAACATTTTAAAAACCATTGCAAGTCCATTCCACCATTAGTTACTCCCAACACTGGAAATCGAATTTTCTTAAATACAGAAAAAGCACAAGTATTGGCTGATGTCTTCCTTGACGCTCATCAAATTCCAAACTCCAATATTGTAATTGAAGAACAAGTGAATGACTTTTGCACTAATTTCAATAATTTGGATAACAATACTCCAATTTCTGAAATTCGCCCTTCTGAAATTTCTGATATTTTGAAATTCCTTCCAAGGCTCAAAGCTCCAGGTGTAGATAATATTCCATTTATTTTACTTAAAAATCTTCCTGAAAGTGGAATCCATTTTCTTAAGATAATGTTCGAGTGCTGCTTGAAGCTAGGTTATTTCCCAATTCAATGGAAAAAAGCTAAAATTACTCCTGTTTTAAAGCCTGGCAAAGACCCCACTCTTGCTACAAGCTACAGACCTATTAGTCTTCTTTGTACATTGGGAAAACTCTTTGAGCAGATTATCAAAAGAAGAATGGAAGAGTTCATAACTGACAATCAAATAATTATAAACGAGCAATTTGGTTTTAGATCTGGGCACTCTACAGTTCATCAAATCCATCGTGTAGTCAATCATATTAAATCTAATAGATCTTCGCTAAAATCTACTGGAATGATATTATTAGACCTTGAACGAGCCTTTGATAAAGTTTGGCAAGACGCAGTCTGCTATAAATTATTTATATATGGATTTACAATATTTTTAATTAAAATCATAAAATCGTTCTTAACTGATAGAACATTTTTTGTCCAGATTTTTGATTCCATGTCCTCTATACTTAGCATTCCAGCTGGGGTTCCTCAAGGTGCCGTATTGAGTCCTTTGCTTTTTTGTTTATTCATCAATGATATTCCAAGAGATAGTGAATGTAAATTATCATTATTTGCTGATGACACTGCAATATTTGTGTCAGATGAGCTGGCGGTATCTATTATCAATAAGCTTCAATTGTACCTCACTAAAATTCTCGAATTTTTTAAAAACTGGAAACTTAGTATTAACATATCAAAATGTGAAGCCATTTATTTTACTAGGTGTAGAGCATCCCGTAAACTTCCACAACAACCTTTTCTGATTCAAAACTCTTCTTTGGAATGGAAACCTTCAACTAAATATTTAGGAATTTATTTGGATAAATCATTAACATTTAAGACACACGTCACTCAAATACAACAAAAATGTAATGCACTGTTCAAAAGTCTATATCCTCTACTCAACAGAAATAGTAAACTGAATAGTCATAATAAGACACTAATTTACAAGTGTGTGATTCTTAATATCATACTTTATGGTGCACCAATTTGGTGGGATATTGCTTTGTGTCATAAAAAGAAATTTCAAATTATTCAAAACAAATTTCTAAAAACTATATATAAACGCCCTAGACGTTATAGCACTTTAAGACTGCACAACGAATTAAATATAAAGCTTGTCAATGTAGTTGCTAGAGAAGCTAATGATAGATATATAAATAAATTAAATCATATTGAAAATGAATTAATAAATGCAATTAGCTTTACTACCGCTTAATTTTTGCAACGTAGCTTTTAAGTTTAGATTTAATTAGGTTAGATAAATATAAGTTTTTTATTAGTTACTAAGCAGACTGAACTGCATTTGAAAATATAAACATTCTTTTTCACTTATTTTTCGCAATACTCATAGTCTAAGATCCGAGTATAGAACGACCTTCACCGAACTGGTTAATGGATGAAAAGTATTTTATATTAAATTAAATATGTTAATAAATATATTGCAAGTGGGTTGTCTAAAAAATTTCGGTCCAGAATATGATTAATTAAAAATTTAAAAATTAATTTTTTTTAAATATTTCACCGTTTCGGTTAATAGACAAATGACATACCAATCAAAAGTATGAAGCCTTTAGAATATGCAAACGATAGGTTGTCTATTTTTTTCCCGTCATAACTTAGGGTTGGCAGGTATAAAAAGGCAGATCGAAATTAGTAACTTGCACCGGTCTGGTTAATGAATAAACTTTATGTCAAAATAAAGATTATTTTATTACAAATACGGTGATGTAGGGTTGTCTGCAAAAAATCAGTTCTGAATTAGGGTTGTCGAGTTTTAAAAAGTGCAATATTCCTACGAGTGAATACGTGCGACAGAGAGGTTCCCGCGAACTTTTTGTCTGTGAAAATAAAAAGGACAGCGATACACTCGTAAATGCTGCGCATTATTTTGGAACAGCTTGCCACAACATTCAGAATTGAATTGAAAACTATTAACCAGTTTAATGCACAGAAACATTGTCTTTCGTTTCGTTCTTTATACATTCAAATAACATCTAGAATTATTATTTACAGTTAACGTATATTGTATAATTTAGTATGTATAACTTATTTACATTTCAAATATGAATTAAATAAATTTAGAGTACAAGACAAAATTTTAGTTTCATTTTTATCGCAATGGATAACTAATTGTAGCAAATAATTTGTGTTTAATACAGGTGCGTAATAATCAAAGTAACTCGAAATTTTAAGGTAATTTTAATTATAATGTCACCTATTGAATTTAACACCTTAACACCTTAACACAACAAGAAATCGATGACAAGGAATGTTCCAGAGATGAGGATGAAAATTTTACTTCCGATGAAACAGAAGCAGAATAAAGTTTAACAGAAAAATAAACAAATAACAAATTAAAAAAACCAAATTATTTGCTGCAATTAGTTATCCATATTAGTTGTATTAAAAATGTCTATTACATATTTGCATTAAATAATATCGCAAGATGCAACATTTGTTGTTGTATGACATTATAATTAAAATTACCTTAAAATTTCGAGTTACTTTGATTATTTACACTGAAAAAAAGGTGTGCTCAACTTATACAATATAGATATTAAATCATGCATAAAAGTTTGCATAAAAGTTAAATGTGCGCCAAGAATAACTATTCTCAACCTATTCTAATATGAAGAATAATGTAATAATAAAACAATCATTTTGTAACATATTTTGAATCTATTTGAGACTAACAATGCATGTTAAAAACGTTTCCACTATTCTTCAATTAAGAATATTATGTAAATCTAATAAGCAAACCTTCTCAAAATAAGTTAAAATAGACAATATTTTTAATTTTTTAATAATTTATTTTTAATAATGAAATAATAATTTTAGATACAAAAAATGCAGTATATGTTATTTTAGTATATGTTTGTTATTGTTTGTTTATTGTATTGTTTGTTATTGTTATTGTTTGGTCGTTTATGCAATTCATTAAATATAATTAATTTAAATCATTAAAACAATTTCTATCTCTTCATAATTTCAAATTATAGATTCTCTTTTATAATAACTCTAAATATGTATAGATAAATATTAAATAATTTATATGAATAAAAAAATAAAATCAGTTTTATTTTAAGAAAATATTTAGGCAATATTTAATATTTTACTTAAATACATATTTAATAAATATTTATTTTATTATATTAATTATTATTTCGTTTAGTATTATAAAAAAGGAAATTTCGCATACAATTTGAATGTCAAAATCTTGTTTAATGTTTAGTCAGGCTGAAATTGATGACTTCTAAAAAATCTGGCCACTTGGTCATGAGCAGCATACTCGTCATTTTAATACAAATAGAAATCAATGTCAACCTTAATAAAAAATGAGACTAGTTAGATCCAAAACTAAGTTCAGGAAAATTTATTTAACTTACTAGTTTAAATTAATTCACAGAAGTTAAAACAGTCTAATCTCTTAGAAAATCTGCAACTCTATCGCTTAGAAATTCAATGTAGATCAGCTGATTTCTTCTTCCATTGAAAGTTGCATGCCACTTCATTTCTTCATCTCTTGTAGCAAAATGTACTATTTCACAAATGTATTGGCACGCGAAAATAGCGATTATTAAAAAAAATGTGTTGGCAGGCCAATAAAATTCAGTTGCGAACCCTGGATATACCAATATTGATTAAATTTAACATAAATCAAGAATAAGCCATAATTTATGAATCTACCTTGAATCACTTTAAATTTTTAGAAATTGAGTTAAAAATATTTGATTGTTATCCATTGCGATAAAAATGAAACTAAAATTTTTTCTTGTATTCTAAATTTATTTAATTCATATTTGAAATGTAAATAAGTTATACATACTAAATTATACAATATACGTTAACTGTATATAATAATTCTAGATGTTATTTGAATGTATAAAGAACGAAACGAAAGACAATGTTTCTGTGCATTAAACTGGTTAATAGTTTTCAATTCAATTCTGAATGTTGTGGCAAGCTGTTCCAAAATAATGCGCAGCATTTACGAGTGTATCGCTATCCTTTTTATTTTCACAGACAAAAAGTTCGCTGGAACCTCTCTGTTGCACGTATTCACTCGTAGGAATATTGCACTTTTTAAAACTCGACAACCCTAATTCAGGACTGATTTTTTGCAGACAACCCTACATCACCGTGTTTGTAATAAAATAATCTTTATTTTGACATAAAGTTTATTCATTAACCAGACCGGTGCAAATTACTAATTTCGATCTGCCTTTTTATACCTGCCAACCCTAAGTTATAACGGGAAAAAAATAGACAACCTATCGTTTGCATATTCTAAAGGCTTCATACTTTTGATTGGTATGTCATTTGTCTATTAACCGAAACGGTGAAATATTTAAAAAAAATTAATTTTTAAATTTTTAATTAATCATATTCTGGACCGAAATTTTTTAGACAACCCACTTGCAATATATTTAATAACATATTTAATTTAATATAAAATACTTTTCATCCATTAACCAGTTCGGTGAAGGTCGTTCTATACTCGGATCCTATACTATCATACTAATTAATTTCATCTGTTGTAAAGCTTACTATTAAAAGCTGATCTCAGTAAACTATTAAATGTATACAACTGTTTTATAAAATTTAAAGTCAATAAAGGATTATTATTATTATTATTATTATTTTAAAAGAGCATAAAAATACAACAAAACGTCAGGCAAGTGCGAATATAATTCGCTCGCTGAGCGTTCCGTGTATATAATATTTGAGCAAAAAACAGTTTTTGTTAGTATAGTTTCACGTTTATTTAAAATTGTAACCCCCCCACATGCCATGATCAAAAATAATTTTTTTTCAAAATTTCTAGTTTAAAAAAGCCTCCAATGAACATTTGAAATCATAACTATCAAAACAAATTTTTGTTTCGATTTAGTAAAACCTCTACACACATGAATTTTAAAAAAATTTTCTTTTGTAATGTTCGTAGATAAGGGGGGGGGGGGAACAAAAAAATGTTTACATTTTTGAAAATAAATCGAAAACTGTGCTTTCAAAAATTACAAAAAAAACTGTTTTGCACTATAAAAAAAAAATTACTTGCATATAACACCATACATGCCAAGTTCAAAAATAATTTTTTTTAAATTTCTACTTTAAACCTCTGGGCCAGTAAAAATAGTATTTTAGCAACAAAAAAATTCGTTACAGCAAACTGATAGCGGGATATTGTAGAACACGATATTATAAAAGAGGGAAACATAAATCGAACCGACAGCTGCTATCCGGGGGGAATGGGGTGGGTTTTAAGGGGTTGAAAACAGTTTTTCGTGATTCCTGGTTAAACCGTGCATCTTTTCAAAAAGAGTAATTAATAAAAGTTGTAGGAAATAAAAATATCTACAACTTTTGCACGGATCATTCTTACCCTAACCTCAAAATTTTTCGAAAAAAATGCGGAAAACCGATTTTTTTCTTTTTCCTTTCTTTCTTTGACAACAAAAATTTTATGAAGCTCAAACGTTGGCAAAAGATACCTCTCTTTATTGCAAAAAGGCAGTAATTTTTTTGGAGGGAAATATTTAGACGTTTTTGGCTAAATTTTATTTAAAAAAAAACAACTAATTTTTAACTGTGATTCCTCTTAAAACGCCTCCTAAAGAGTTCTGTTTCGGCTCACTTACTCGTTGTTACGTCTTCTTCTGATAAGTGGTAAAAAAAAGGTATACTGCTAAGGAAAAACTGGTGGGAAAATTGAAAAAACCGAATAAATCGCTTTTTTCGTGGTAATCTGCATATTTCATGTTGAATAAACTT
This sequence comes from Diogma glabrata, assembly GCA_963693315.1. NCBI lineage: Eukaryota > Metazoa > Arthropoda > Insecta > Diptera > Cylindrotomidae > Diogma > Diogma glabrata. Next base: position 76,235,751 of record OY856187.1, read on the forward strand.
TACTAATTAATAAAATCATTTAAATTTTTTTATGATTACGTAAACGACGATCATTTGGAAATAAATTTATATGCTTGCGTTTTCGAACTTGATAAAAATTGTTCGAAGAAATAATCAACAATTAGAATTTTAGTCGTACTAAAAATCTTTAAAATTAATTATATCAAGAACACGAATATTAGCCTCTTTGTTAATTTGGAATATTTTTTAGTAAGGATAGAACTGTTTTTACAAAAAATAAAAAATAAATTATTAAATTCCAATTGGTCTTCAACCCAAACGCCATCTTTAAAAAAGTTTTTTTTAATATTTTAATTATAAAATTAATTAAAAAATTAAAAATTTTTAAAAAATTAAAAAATTAATTAATTTTTTTTCAATCGATTAACTAATAACCCAGTAAACAAAAAAAAGTTTGATGAAATTGCTATGCAAGCCGTTTTTGAGCAATTTGATTTCGAAGGGACATCGGACTGACAGAATTTTCATTTTTCTAAAATATTTAGTACTTATTTTAGTTTATAATATATGATAATTAATATATGATATGTTTAAATTTAATATGAATTTTTTATTGTAATTGAAAAGAAAATTCACTATCTATTTAACAAATTACAAATTAGCAAATATTCGAACGATCAAAACCCGTCGAACAAAACGTCTGTCTTTAATTTGAGTATGTTTTGGGTAAACGATTAAACCTTCAGAAAACCCAAAAGAAGCCTTATTTAGTATCTTCTTTAAACCTCATTTAGTATCTTCTAAAACGAAAAAAAGTTTAATAGAATCAGTAACTTGGTTTTAGTGTATGGCACAAAGTACAAAAAAAAATCAAAGTTCAAATGTCTTTTTCTCAAAAAAACAAAAAATAACGATTGTCCTAAGAAGGTTTAGTATGTTTTGGGCAAATAACAAATCTCCCTATTTCCGAACTAATATTTGTCAATCGACAATATTGTCAATTTCACCAAAATGATTAAGAACTTTGTATAAAAATGGTATTCTGTAACTCTTATTTGTGTATCCTTAGACATAAACCAATTATAACAGATTTTTGGTACTAGATTCGAACTTTTGACAACTAACTTTTTTAATCTTAAAGCATGCAAAATAAAATAAAAATATATTTAATAAATAAATATGTTTTAATGATATTTATATAAAAATATGATTTTTTAATATCATTAGAAACGTAATTTTACGTTATAAATTAATTTTTACGCCAATCGATGAAATTTGTATAAAAAAGTCAACACACAAAACATAAATCAAATTTGTGATTTTGACAGTAACTATATTGTTCTAATCAGATTCACAATATTGTGTTGAATTTTCACCAAATTAGTGTTACATAATACGAAATTCACAATATTGCGAGAATTTACAATATTGTGATGACATTTATGTATTCGGGAGTGTGTGTAATTAATTAATTAAACTAATTATGAGTGTGTTTTTTTTCTATATCGGAGAAATCGGAGCGATAAAATAAATTTTGTATCAGATATATCGTATAATTTTTTCCTCCGATAATTAACTGTCAGACATAAAATATATTCTCTGAGTTGTTTCCGCCAAAAACAAATACAAAAAAATTTATTAAATAAATAAATAAATGTTATTAAAAAATTTATTTTTAGTTGTTTTTAATTGAAACTTTACCTACAATTTTTTAAATTTATACTTTAAACGATGACTTCCAGTCGGTAAAAAAAATATCTGTAATATCTGTAAAAGTTTTTAGAGAAAACATATGAACTATTTTCATTATTCATGTTGTCAAGTTCATCTACTAAAAACTTACAAAACGACATCAAAATTTGACTGTGTAACAAATAAACAAGATTGTAGTTGTATATAGCATTTTTACCAGTGTAAAATAATGTTATTATTGTGTTCGCCTGTTATTATTCCATCTGTAGGCGAACACAATCATAACATCATTTTACACTGGTAAAAATGCTATATATAAATACAATCTTGTTTATTTTTTATACAGTCAAATTTAGATATGTCGCTTTGTGAATTTTTAGTAGATGAATTTGTAAATATTATCATTTATATTTACAAGCGTCGAAAAAATAGGGTTTTCTACGCGTGGTTAAAACGTTTTGGCGGTCCTGAACTTATTCCACTCGACGCTATCGCGTCTCCTGGACAAACCGTTCAGTCACGCAAAAAGAGACGTTTTCACCACTTGTATAAAAATCAACTATTTTTGTTACTTAAATAAACTAAAAGTAACGAAAGTATATAATTATTCATAAATGTATTTTCAAATGATCGTCGTTTACGTAATCATAAAAAATTTAAATGATTTTATTAATTATTAACGATTATTCAACGATAAATATGCAAATTACCATGAAAAAAGCGATTTTTTCGGTTTTTTCAATTTTCCCACCAGTTCTTCCTTAGCAGTATACCCTTTTTTTACCACTTATCAAAAGGAGACGTAACAACGAGTTAGTGAGCCGAAACAGAACTCTGTAGGAGGCGTAGTTTTAAGAGGAATCGCAGTTAAAAAAAATTTTTTTTTTAAATATTAAATTAAACAACAACGTCTAAATATTTCCCTTCGAAAATTTACTGCCTTTTTGCAATAAATAGAGGTATCTTTTGCCAACGGTTGAGCTTCATAAATTTTGTTTGTCAAAGAAAAAAGGAAACAGAAAAAATCAGTTTTCCGCATTTTTTTCGAAAAATTTTGACGTAAGGGTAAAAATCATCCGTGCAAGAGTTGTAGATCTTTTTATTCCCTACAACTTTTACATATTACTCTTTTTGATAGGATGCACGGTTTAGCCAGAAATCACGAACAATTGTTTTCAACCCCTTAAAACCCTCCCCATTCTCCCCCGGATAGCAGATGTCGGTTCAATTTATGTTTCCCTCTTTTACATTTACAATATCGTGTTCTACAAAATACCGCTGTCAGTTTGCTGTAACGAATTAGTGTTTTTTTCTAATTTTTTCTCGTATTATTACTGGCCTACTCCTCCAATGAACATTTGAAATTATAACAACCAAAAACAAATTTTTGTTTAGATTTAGCTAATTTACCGAATTATTTAAAATTTTTTCTTTTGTAGTGTTCGAAGTTAAGGGGGAGGGGACAAAAAAACACTTGTTTTTAGTAATAACTCAAAAACTAAGCAGACAAAAATTCAATGAAAATTTTTTTTGAAATACTTTTATTTTATAACAAATTGGTTTTTTGTATATAGTTGCAAGTTTCCTTTTTGATTTTACATTAAAAAAACTATTTTTCAAAATTCAAAACAAATATATTTTTATTTTATTTTAAATATATATTTTAATCTAACTTCTAAAAAACAATTTTATTTTTCTTATTTCTCTTATACACGTGTTTCAATCTTTCGATCATCCTCAGAGAGAAAATATTTACAACTAAATCTAAAAATTCCTTCCTTGACAACGAAACTTCCGTAAGCTAATTAAATTAATGTGGGAAAAACCGAAATTCGAACATTTTAAGAATAACAATTGTTTTAAGTATAATAAAATAAGGATAAGTACAAAAATTGTGGGCGTTGTGAATTTAAACAATACAAAATAGAAATGAATTTATGAATTAAACATCTTAAAGCTAAATATTGAGAAGTTACAGTTTGATTATGATTATTTTTTATAATTTTATTTAATGAGGTTAAATAAGTCTGATGTTATGACGTTTTGTTTTTCTTCGCAGTTCATGATGTTTGGTTTGTGTTTTTCAATATATAGCGATTCATATGCGTCTAGTTCCCAATTTTTCCGAACTGTTTTTATAATTTTGGAATTGGCTAAATCTATTGCATGTGTTGGGTTTTCGACCATATGAAGCGCAACACTGGATTTATTGACGTTTCCTGTCGTAACTGCTTTGCAATGTTCTTCTAACCGGGTAGAGAATTTCCTAGATGTTTGCCCCACGTACTTTTTCTCGCAGCTCTTGCAGCTGATTTGGTAAATGCCTGACTTTTCCGAAGACTGTTCCTGGTCCTTATAGTTATTTAGTAAGTTCCCTAAAGTTGTGCTTCTTGTTGCGATTTGGATATTGTGTTTTTTTAATTGGTTTCCTATTTTATTTGTGATGCTTGGATAAAACGGCAGACATATTCTTCGTTGACTATTGTTTTGTATCTTCTTTAAAGTTGTTAGGTTTCTTAATGTATGGTTTCTTTTGTGATTGGTGAAAATTTGTTTGATGAACGTTTCTGGGTATCCATTGATTCTGGCTGCATCCATTATATATTTTTCTTCTTCTTTAAACTCTTTCCTTTCCATGGGAATGTTGTATAGTCTATACACTAAAGAGTTGAAGGCTGCTTTTTTATGACTGCCGTTGTGAAGCGAATCAGATGTTATAAACCGTTTGGTGTTTGTTGGTTTCCGAAAGATGCCCAGTTTAACCTTGTTTCCTTTTCTTATTACTTTGATATCAAGAAAGGGTAGAACTCCGTTGCTTTCTTCTTCCACTGTGAATTTAATAGTTGGATATTTGTTATTGAGGAGACTTAAGACCGGTGTTATATCTTCTCGTCTGATAACTGCAAAAATATCATCAACGTATCTCTTCCATATTCTTGGAAAAATTGGCGATGTTGCTTCCATTTCCTTTTCAAAATGGGATAGAAAAACGTTGCTGAGATATGGAGCGATTTTGCTTCCCATGCATGTTCCAAAATTTTGTTTGTAGATCTTTCCTCTAAATTGAAAAAAATTTTGTTCCATGCATGTTTCTGCTACTTTAGTAATTACTGCTATCTTTGGCTCCGCAATGTTCTTCGATATTAGGTGTTCTTTCAAATATTTAATCGCTAGATCAACTGGAACGTTTGGATACAAAGCCGTTACGTCGAAAGAAACCATGATTTCTTGATCTTTTAACTCAATATCTTTGATTTGGTCAGCAAATTCTTTTGAGTTTTTCACTGAAAATCCTTCAGGGGGTTCAATTTGGTTTAATTCTTGTATGAGCCAATATGCCATTTTCTCCGTTGGTGTTGAAATATTTGATACTATTGGTCTCATTTTTCTTCCTGGTTTATGTAGTTTTGGAAGAGCATACAGGAATGGAACTTTTGGGTTGCTTACTTTCATCTTCCAATTCAAATACGGGATATTGAGCTTTTTTTCCATATACATTGCGGTTTCCTTAGCAGCTTGAACCATTTTTGGCAACGGGTTTTTTGTTTTTCCATTTTTAAACTTGTGTTCTGTGTATGGTCCTTCTTCTATCATGTCTTTCACTCGTTCTGCGTAATCTTCCTGGTCCATAATGACTAAAGAGTTACCTTTGTCCGCTTTTATATAGATAACAGGTTTTTCTTTTAAACCCTTTAACACTCGTTCTTCTGTGCTGACTGGAGCTTTTCTTTGATGTTTTAGGGCTCTATGTCCAAGAAATACTTTTTTGGTGTTATATCTGATGTTCTGTTTCTCCATATTTTCCATTCTTCTTATGCCTGTTTCTAAATTAGCTATTAATTCAATATCTGGCGTTTTCTTTAGATCTGGTGCATACTTTAAGCCTTTGTTCAAAAGCATCATTTCTTCTTCAGAAAAGGAGATAGATGAAAGATTATGAACGAAGTCTGGAACATTTTCTATTGTGTTCAGCGTTCTTGGGTCTCGGTGTTGCCTTGTTATACCTTTTAACTTTTTTAATTTGTTATTATGATTTATATTATTTCTCTTGTACTCAGCATCAATTTCGTGTTGAACAATCTTTTCAAATATTGGTCTGGAAACGTTGAAATCAATGTTGTTGTTGTAGTAAAGTTTTAAAATTTTAAGATGAAGGTTGTATGTCAACAGTTCCAACTTATCTAGCTGCGTGTGTTTTATTTTTAGTTCTTGTTGAATTATCAGCTTTCTGGCCATCTTGGTTATCGCTTCTCTTTGTTTTGGTTTTCCTTTTATGTTTATTTTTACTTTTATTTTTATTGATTTTTCTAAACCAAACTCGATTCCTTAAAAAAAACTTTCGTTTTACTATCTCCTTATCTATGTCCATAAAATATAGATAAAAACAAATGTTTGAATTTGTTTTTGTTATTATTTAGTGTGGAAAACACATTTAATAACTGTAGAAAATTTCAAGTTTATAGCACGTATAGTTTGTGAGTAAATTGATTTTGTAGAAATTCGGACGGACACCGAAGTCTCACCAATATGGTACCGTTTTTACTTTTGCAAAGTACGGAACGAGTCTATAAATATGTACCATAAATTTTTTAGGAAATATATAGTGGGCCAAAAACCAACAGAACATTCTATGGACATAACACTTCTAACGCGGTACATGATGGTAGTAAAGTGACATATTTGTTTAGCACTTTAGTTTCTCTGAACACACCATCCTTTTGCATACAATTTTTTCTTACATTCGACAATTTTTTCTAAGGTTTTATCGTGCTGATTCAAAATCAAAACATATTTCTTTACCCAAAACTTTTTTTCGTATCTAAACATAAAATAGACAAATACATTTTATAACAAATAATAAATTTCCAATTCAATTTAACCTAAAAAAAATATATGAAAAATATTTGTAAATTTTTCAACTCTACATAAATTAAAACAAAAATAAAATCCTTCACTAACACACGTTCAACACATATAAATAAAAATAAGCTTTTATGTATAAATTATGCTTAAACAAAATGAGAGTGCCCTCAATCCGATTTTTCATGATACAGCAAAAACCATTTAACAAAAAGTTGAACAATAAAACTTTAACAATACCATTCAAATCCAATCGTGATCAAAATCAGAGATCTAAGATAGAAAAACAAAAGCAAAAATCTTAAGACAGAGATTTATACGTTTGAATATGTAAAAACTTATTGGAAACTCGGAAAGAAGTATTTCTTATCTATCTATCTATTGCTCAAACTTACCTAGCAATAAATAAAAAACCGAAACAAAGTAGACGAATGTTATCCAAATTTAGCTATTAATAAATTACAGCCAAGTTGTCGTATTGTCTAACTTAAGAATAGATAAAATACTAAAATTTGATTTGGGTTAGGTAATATTCTTTCAACACAATATAAAACTATAATTCTCTAACTTTTTTTATTTCGTTGGCAAGTTTTCTAAAAAAAACAAACCACTTAATATACGAGGATGGGATCTGAGATACATATCTCTCAAAAACAGTTCTGAAATAACATTTAAATTGATTTTGGTAGAGAAAAGCTATGGCACTAAATTTAATTTAAATAATTTACGAGAACAAAACAAAAATTACCTGTGGATATTCACTATCTTTTGTTTGATAACCAAAATGAAATAAATAGGTTTTAGCACCTCGTCTTGAATGTAAATAACCAACTTTTATTAATGGTGCAACAGTATGTCCATCACTTAAAGCTTCCATGGTTGAATCTCTAAATAAATATATAAGTAGATGTTGTTGATTAGACAATTGTTTTCTTAAAATATTTTATGTTTTCAGATCTCACCTTATATTTATTGGATGTTGAACTGGCTTATCCCAATCGGTATATTCGTTACGAACAGCAGAAAATAATTCGTTTAAATGATATGAAAATGCATTTCTGATGAATGTTCGCAACAATCGATTTCTTTGTTCTTCTTCAAGGCCGTACTGAAAAGAAATAATTATGTTGTAAGAATAAAAACTTTATTATACATTGGAGAACGATTACATTGGAGAGCGTGCCTTGTGGACTTGGACGACATTATTGTAATGGACAAAGATTTCGACGATCATTTGAAGAATTTAGAAGAAGTCTTCGAGCGAATCCAAGCAGCAGGACTAAAATTGAGTCCAAAGAAATGTACACTATTCAGAGAAGAAGTAAAATACTTGGGGCACAAAGTAACAACAAATGGAATACACACAGATGCCCAGACCCAAAACTTTACATGAGCTTCACAGTTTTCTGGGATTGTGCACTTACTACCGACGTTTTGTACCAGGATTTGCCAATGTTGCTAAGAGTCTGCATGAGTTCACGAGGAAGGATAAAGCTTTCGAATGGATCAAAAAGCAAGAAGATGCGTTTGTCGAGCTGCGAAAAAGATTGTGCACTGCACCAGCTTACCCTATACCAAATTTTAAATTCATATTAGACACTGATGCCAACAATGATGGTATAGTAGGAGTGTTATCTCAAGAAATTGATGGGCAAGAAAAAGTAATAGCTTATTACTCAAAAATACTGTCCAAGCCAGAAAGGAATTATTGTGTAACTCGTAAAGAATCGCTAGCTATAGTGGAATGTGTAAAACATTTTCACAAATTTTTGTACGGCCAAAAATTCCATTTGAGAACTGATCATGGAGCGTTGATGTGGCTACTACAATTTAAAAACCCGGAAGGACAAGTAGCACGATGGATTGAACGTTTACAGACTTATGATTTCGACATTGAACATCGAAGAGGAAGTGCACATGAAAATGCTGATGTATTGTCAAGAAGACCATGCCATGGAAGAAGACCATGCCATTGTCAAGAAGACCATGTGTAATGGGAGGTTTATCAGGTAGACCGTGAAGGTCTACTATTTGGTCTTGCACGCCAAAAACCCTGCCGCTAGCTCGTAGAGCGAAGGTTCTATAGACCAACCTCTTCACAAGAAATTTAGAATAAACTAAACAAAAACAGCGCGTGCTTACCATACACCACCCAGGTTCTCCAGAAGGGAGAACTGCCAGGTCACAACCCTCCCTGAATTTAAATTATGTTAGCACCTCATTATTTTTTTATCGAATATATTTATATTTATATTTATATTTATATTTATATTTATATTTATATTTATATTTATATTTATATTTATATTTATATTTATTATTTCTTGAATCGAACTCGAAATTAACTCGAACCCGAATTACACTCTAATATAAAATGCTAAGGCACTCACCCTTCTATAATAACTCCATGTCGATCACTCACCGCATCATCGCTCTGACTTGTGTTGGTCCTCGGGTTGATGTTCTTAGTGCCTTTTTTTACATCCGCAAATTTCAATCAATTCGTACATATAGTATCTGTTCACATTTACTTCCTCCAATAAAACGCTTTCGGATTACTTTTTCAACTAATTTATTTTACCACATATCGTAATTATTTAACCACAAGTCCTCAGACAAATTACACTTATTACACAGGTTCTTACTTAAACGTGAATTAACACAAAGGTTATCACTATACAGTTCTTATGTATGTTACTATTAATATCATACTTAAACGTGGATTAACACAAATTTTTTCCACTATAATATTATTTTGTAAACACCTCAAATGTATTTAGGCATGCCAATATTAGCTACACTATTTTATCTTATCCAAACTTAGGTTAATACGGTTGATCAACTTGATCCAACCGTTTTATTTTGATCTCATGTCAACTAACTTAACCACCAACACCCCGTATTTCCAACAAAAACTCTGTCACTCACTTTTCACTGCCAACCACCAACTCTTTTTCTTCTAAGATTACTTTAATTTTATTTGTTTTATTATTTCCCGAGGCTCACTGGGATCGACCTTACGGTCCCATGGTCTCCTCAACAAAAAAAAAACTTTCCTTCTATTCTTCATCTTTCTCTTCAAAACATTCCATTCAAAAAAAATTAAGGGCCAGTAAAAGATCACCACAACCAAGAAACATATGTTTTTTATCAGAATTTTGAACTTTCCAGTCATCCCTCGCACATTAATTTTCCGATGATGTTGATAAAAGTTTATGGAGTTTAAAATTTCATAAAATAAACAATCATACAAAGTATTTGTGAGAAAAATAGTGTTAATTTCATATGTAACAAAATATGTCGAACCGTCAAAGTGCTTACTGAGCAAATTGAATTAGTATGATGGGTGATACTTGTGTCCATGGAATAAGTACTCGGGGTGAATAAAAAGTTCGTGCAAACAGGTGAGCGGAATGATGTGGATGTTCACACCATTACAGGACAGGACGAAAGGAGAAGATCAGTCGACTACTTTCGTACTGAGAGAGTTAAGTTCAGAAACAGGCTCGAACCCAAACCTAGAGTTAGTCTCATGCTCTACCGACTGAGTTAGCCGGGCCAGACAAACCAAAATCAAAGTTAAAACAACAACACAAAATAAAACCAAAATAAGATTAAAAACAAAAGGATCCAAAAATATATACCAAAAAAAATTAAACAAAAACTTGAGGAGGAAATGAGAAATCCGTTTGCACAGGTGACCGCAAGAATAATCGAGCTGATTAAAAAAAACCACAAAATCAGAAGCCAAAACAAAAAAACAAATTTAACCTAAACGCATAATTAACAAAAAAAGGAGTTTGGAAGAGTGTTTCGATAATATCGATGGACGACGAGAGAACAGAGGTGGTCTAACTATGGCTCAGAAAGCCAAGGGTTAGCATTTTCCTTCTCCCTGTTACCTGGTAAGTCAATGACACCACCGGAACACCCTGTGTTGAGGATAAAGAGGTTGGGGTAGGTGTAGAGAGAACGCCAATCGCAGTGGCCCGAACGACAGGCGATCCATTTCCCTGTTATCGTCCACTGGTTTGCGCCCTTCGTACCCTCCAACAGGTTACGCTCTAACGAATAGAATTTCTGAAGACCATGGCAGTTAAACTAAATGAGCGTAACACTTGGTAGTTATGACCTCATTGAGAACCCGTGAATGTGGTGAAATAATCATGGTGGGATGACCTAGATGGTAAACCATCAGGGGTCAACAAGATCCGGGCCATATCATTTCACCACTCACGACGCCCTCACAGCAGTCGATTCCCACCCAACTAAGGTACGCGGGATCGTAAACCCCGATAGGAATACGTCTGAAGGACCTTTCCTACCTTTGCGGTTCAAAATAAACATACGAAAACTTAAACTTAAATGTTGTCTGTGTGTCAAGGACTTACGAGTTCTGCCTTTCACCCCCAGAACAACAACTATACAACAAAAAAAATATAAACTAAACGTCAACGAATTGTCTGCGCGTCAGGACTTACAAGGATCTTGCCTTTCGCCCACAGAACAAAACTTGACCAAACAAATACCTCAAAAACTAAACCTAACAGAATTGTCTGCGCGTCAGGACTTACAAAAATTGCCTTTCGCCCACAGAACGAAACTGAACAACAACAAAAAAAACTCAAAACACAAATGTTGACTGCGCGTCAGGACTTACAAGATTTCTTGCCCTCCGCCCACAGAACAACCTCAGACAAAATCAAACTCACACATCAATACACAAATGTTGTCTGCGCGTCAGGACTTACAAGACTTACTCTTGCCTTTCGCCCACAGAACAACGAACAGCTACACAAATTCATACACAGAAAAATCAAAATCTTAAAGCAAAATTATTCTAAAAAAAATTTGAAAACAAAATACAAACAAAAGAAAATTTCAAAGGCAAAAATGCCAACCAAATACAAAATCTCAAAAAAAATTTTCCAAATGAACAAAAACAATAAGACTTAAAGAATTGGTATACATGACCACTGGACACAAGCTGGGTCATGTACAGACCGACCGTACACATTACAGAGAAATTACAGTAAAAAGCCATAATGACTAAGAATGTGTCAGGCAAAAACAGATTGAAAGTCTAACCAAAAAAATATTAAAATTTGGTACGAAAACCAATTTGACCTCGCCAAACATTAATGAATTTAATGTCACACATTGACAAACAACACAAGGGTAAACAACAATGTGAAAATTTGAGAAAACCCAAACAAAAATTCAGAAAAAATCGAGAAAAAAAAAAAATTACCAAAATTTCGATAGCATAACAGTAGAATTTATGCATTCAAAAATCTAAAAAATCCAAATCAAAACAATTCAGCGCAATTCAAAATTTATAATAAAATTTCCAAACAAATAACGTCTAAAAAAATTAAACGATCTAAAATAAAAATAAAGTCCTTTCGAAGCAACAAAAAAAAATTTTGAAAACAAAATACAAACTTGAGTTGGCGGTTGGCAGTCGAGCTGATACTTCAAAATCAATAAATTTAAAAAAAAATCAAAAGTATTCAAAAATTTCAAAAATCAAAAAAAATTGAAAATACCTAAAAAAAATTCAAAAATCTTAAAATACGAAAAATTCAAAAATTCCTAAAAAAAATCAAAAACAAATCTAAATATTTAAAATATTGAGCTGGATGGTGCTGGTTGAGCGGATATATATTAAATTACAGTCAAACTTCCATAAATCGAACTTCTATAAATCGAATTTCTCTATAAATCGTATTTATATTTCGAATTCTAATTTTGTTTTTTTCTTTATAAATCGTTTCTATATTTCGAAATTTCCCTAAATCGAACAAAAATTGATGGCATTTGGTGGTTCGAATTATGTAAGTTTCACTGTAAGTTAAAAAAAAAATCTTCAAAACAAAAAATCTTTAAGAGTTCAAAAAATTTAAAATTAACAAAAAAAATTCAAAGAAAAATTATTTAAAAAAATTTAAAGTTTCAAAAAAAATTACAAACAAATTAAATATCACAAAAAATTAAAAATTTAATGATAACATTCAAATTAGAAATTCAAAAAAATTTTCTTAAAACTATCAACACAATAATTTCAAAAAATAACTACAATCACAAAAATTTTTAAAGAAATAAAATTTCAAAATTATTCCAAAAATAAAAAATAAAGAATTACAAAAAAAAATCTACGAAAATTTTCAAACCAAAAAAAATGTTTACAATAAAACAAAAACAATTTTTTTCTAAAAAAAAATAAAGTTTAAAAATTTCAAACAAACTCAAAAATAAATTTACAAACGTTTAAAATCTAAAAATCGAAAAAAAATATTTTCCACAAAAATTAATAAAAATTATTTAAAATTATGAAACTGAGAATTATGAAATTTCCTAATATTATAGAAATTTTCAAAAAAAATTAACAGTTACTGGTATTCTAAAATTATACAAAATTTTTTTTTTTTTAAAATTATTTAAAAATAATTCAAAATTTTCAAAAAAAATTTGCACACCAAAAAAATTAATTAAACCATTCGAGATATCTCAAAATTCAACAAAAAACGTCTAAAACTTGCAAAAACTTAAAAAAATTATCTAAAATAAAAAACTTAAAATTACCAACATTCACCAAATTCTAAAATTACAAAAAATTAAAACAACATCCAAAATTAAGATTAACGAAATTCAATCCTAAACAGCATAATCTAATTACACAAAAAAATTTCAAACAAATTAATTAGACTATTCTAATGAAATACTTTCAAAAATATAATTACCAAAATTCAAACAAGAAATTTAAACAAGCCTTATAGATACAAAAAAAATCAAAAATTTAAAATAACCTAACTAATTATAAACAAATACGTTAAATTCAAAAATCCAAAAAAAATTTTTCTGAATAAAATTTTCAAAAATTACAAAAATTTCAAAATTAATAAAAATTTTCCAAAAAAAAATCTTGAAAATTCTAAAACTATTCTAAATTGTAAAGTAATTAATAAAACAAAACTTTTAACCTAAAGTACTTAATAAAACAAACCTTTCCAAAATTCTAAGATTGTTTATGAAAATTACAAAAATTAGTAAAATTCCGAAAAGTCCTAAAGAGACTAAATATTAGTATATTTAAAGAAAATCTAAAGTTATTCTTCAAAGAAACCTTAAAATAATTTAAAAACAAATTAATTAAAATTAACGATATACATAACCTTATTTTCAAAAAAAACTTTAATACAATTTTCCAAAACAAAATTATTTAAAAATTAAAATCAACAATATGTATGTACTTTTCAAATAAAAAATCCAAACCGATTAGCAAAACTACATTATAAAAAAAATCCAAACAATAACATTACATAAGTTAAGTTATTCTTAACTTTCCAAAAAATTCTTAACAAACTTCCAGCAAAACTGACAACAATACAAAAAATCTTTTAACTTACACAACCAATATTTTCTAAAAGTTAACAGAATACAAAACATCTAAATTCTAAAACGTTTCAAAAAAATTTAATCTAAGAGTTTCAATATAACTTAAAAAAAATACGAACATAGAAAAAACTAAACAAATTATATTATTTGCAATACAAAATCTAATTATATTTCAAAGAAGTATATATATGTAAAACAAAAATTTTCAAAAAAATTCACAAAAAATTAACAAATTTATATCGACAAAAAAATTAGGACAGAGTTGTGACTGACAGGAAACCAATCCGAAAAAACTAGGTGGTGATAAAAATTTAATTAAAACTAACGGGCTTTGAAAGGCTGCTCAGGTGATAACATCGGTCCGAGAAGCAAACATATGAGGTCTAGCTATGGCTCAGAGAGCCAAGGGCTAGCATTTTCCAACATATATGTTTCCCTGTCGTCCCAATACCTCACTTAACACAAAAACTATTTAAACAAACTAAATTCACAAATCAAAAAAAATTGTTGTCTCTAGAACAACCCTGTTTGGATCCAAAGACCCAAACACTGTCGCTCTAGAGGCCCCGTTGGACGCCATCTTGTAATGGGAGGTTTATCAGGTAGACCGTGAAGGTCTACCATTTGGTCTTGCACGCCAAAAACCCTGCCGCTAGCTCGTAGAGCGAAGGTTCTAGACCAACCTCTTTACAAGAAATTTAAAACTAAAAGAAAACGATCGAAGCGTGCCTTAAACATCACCCAGGTTCTCCAGAAGGGAGAACTGCCAGGTCACAACCCTCCCTGAATTTAAATTATGTTAGCACCTCATTATTTTTTTATCGAATATATTTATATTTATATTTATATTTATATTTATATTTATATTTATTATTTCTTGAATCGAACTCGAAATTAACTCGAACCCGAATTACACTCTAATATAAAATGCTAAGGCACTCACCCTTCTATAATAACTCCATGTCGATCACTCACCGCCTCATCGCTCTGACTTGTGTTGGTCCTCGGGTTGATGTTCTTAGTGCTTTTTTTCACATCCGCAAATTTCAACCAATTCGTACATATAGTATCTGTTCACATTTACTTCCTCCAATAAAACGCTTTCGGATTACTTTTCCAACTAATTTATTTTACCACATATCGTAATTATTTAACCACAAGTCCTCAGACAAATTACACTTATTACACAGGTTCTTACTTAAACGTGAATTAACACAAAGGTTATCACTATACAGTTCTTATGTATGTTACTATTAATATCATACTTAAACGTGGATTAACACAAATTTTTTCCACTATAATATTATTTTGTAAACACCTCAAATGTATTTAGGCATGCCAATATTAGCTACACTATTTTATCTTATCCAAACTTAGGTTAATACGGTTGATCAACTTGATCCAACCGTTTTATTTTGATCTCATGTCAACTAACTTAACCACCAACACCCCGTATTTCCAACAAAAACTCTGTCACTCACTTTTCACTGCCAACCACCAACTCTTTTTCTTCTAAGATTACTTTAATTTTATTTGTTTTATTATTTCCCGAGGCTCACTGGGATCGACCTTACGGTCCCATGGTCTCCTCAACAAAAAAAAAACTTTCCTTCTATTCTTCATCTTTCTCTTCAAAACATTCCATTCAAAAAAAATTAAGGGCCAGTAAAAGATCACCACAACCAAGAAACATATGCTTTTTATCAGAATTTTGAACTTTCCAGTCATCCCTCGCACATTAATTTTCCGATGATGTTGATAAAAGTTTATGGAGTTTAAAATTTCATAAAATAAACAATCATACAAAGTATTTGTGAGAAAAATAGTGTTAATTTCATATGTAACAAAATATGTCGAACCGTCAAAGTGCTTACTGAGCAAATTGAATTAGTATGATGGGTGATACTTGTGTCCATGGAATAAGTACTCGGGGTGAATAAAAAGTTCGTGCAAACAGGTGAGCGGAATGATGTGGATGTTCACACCATTACACATGTACCATGGGTACAATGGGACAGCCTCTGTATTGAAGATGGATGCTTGAAAAGAATTTGGGAAAGTAATGACGGATCAGTTAAAGAATCAATGATAGGAGTTCCCAAAATAAGAATACCTCAAGTATTAAAGGAATATCATGAAGGAACCAGTGGCGGTTACCTGGGTATTAACAAAACTCTTGCTAAATTATGGCGCAGATTTTAGTGGTCAGGAAACACGTCAATCGGTAGTTGTATGGTGTCAAGGATGCGATCAATGTGCGGCTACAAAGGGACCTGCAAGAAGAAGTCGTGGTAGCATGAGGCAGTATAATGTAGGAGCACCATTCGAGAGAATTGCAATGGATGTAGCTGGACCATTTCTGACTTCTGATAACAACAATAAATATGTGCTAGTCATAATGGATTATTTTAGAAGGTGGCCAAAAGTGTGTGCAATACCAAACCAAGAAGCAACAACGATTGCTGAAGCAATAGTTAGCAATTTGATAAGTCGCTAGGGAGTACCGATGGAGATTCACACAGATCAAGGGAGAAATTTTGAATCTACCATATTTCAAGAAATTTGTCAGATGCTTGGGATTAATAAAACTAGAACAACTGTTTCACATCCCCAATCAGATGGCATGGTGGATAGATTTAATGCTACTCTTGGGAAATATCTAGCAAAAGTAGTAAACAAGAATCAACGTGATTGGGACCGTCATATTCCATTATTCTTGATAGCTTATAAACGTTGATCAACAGTGCATGATACAACCAAAACGATGCCAGCTACAACCATTTTTGGAAATGATTTACGGCTACCTGGTGATTTGAAGTTTGGGATTATTTCATCGTCAACATTATGTGTCCAAGATTATGTTAATAAACTTCAAAAGAACTTGAGGAGGTACACACGTTTGTAAGACAGAAAGCACAGATATTCAGTGATCGAATGAAGGCTCGATATGACATTCGCGCAAACAACAAGGGATTTGAGGAAGGACAACTAGTGTGGCTACACAATCCACAGCGGAGAAAAGGATTATCTCCAAAACTACAAGCATCTTGGGAAGGAGCTTATACCATCGTAACAAAATTAAGCGATGTCGTTTCTTCTTCAGAGGAGGAGATTTAGATTCTATTTGGGACGAACAGAAATAAGGCGATGTGATGATTATGGAAGACGATAGAACACAACACAATAGAATATCTTTCCAGAAAATGCTCGTTCGTTCTACAAAAGAAATATAAAAATCAATAAAACCAAATCAACGCAACCAAAGTAAACATTTAATAGGAAGTTTTTGTTTTATCGAAAAAGGATTGGTTAACGAAAACAATTGAAAAGAATAGATTTCACAGATGTCAATATTTGAAGATGATGTTATTACGTTTACGTTGAAATAAAGGAAGAAAAAAAAGGGTGTGTTCATCTAGAATATTACAGTAGTATCGAGGCTATTTCATGTAGTATTATATATAAGAGGCTTGTTCGAGGATACAAGTAGTATAAAGTTGTTAACGATACAAGTAGTATACAAAATTAGCAGTGATATACGCGAATTAAAATTAACAGTGTTATAAGTAGAAAGTTAAAAGTAATATTGTCAACAAGTATAAAAGAATTATAAGTGGTGAAATATTGTAAGTACAAGAAGAACTACAAGGGGAATAGTAATAAGAGAAATATTTTTATTGTAAAATCTTGAACGAATAAAATTATAACGTTTAGAAAATCCATTGTGTTTTAAATTTCCTGATTTAGTGATCGAACTAAATAATTGTAACTCGGCTAAGAAACGTTACAATATAATAATTTCCGAAGAAAAAATTGATAATGCAAAAAGGAAAATTAAGCCATCAAAACTAGACCTAGGTCCCACAACAACTTGTGCTCTAAGGCGTTGATGAACGCCTTTTTTAAACCTATGCGGATTGAAGAGCCACTTGAGACTATGGCTTCCGACAAACTATTCCATTTGTATGCAGTTCGGACAAAGACGTCTTTCTACGATCTGCCAATATGATAGCGCGGGATCTCGACCGTTTAACTGGTTGTGGTAGCCGATTGCGGAACGGGGGTAATTAAAAGTTTGAGACATGTTGCTGCTCGCTTCATCTGAGCACTGTTGATACGATATTTGTAAAAAACAACGAGGTCAGCAACAGTGGCGACGATGTTGTAGGGAATCAAGTTTTGATGTCAAAGCTCGATCACCCACAATTCGTATAGCCCGCTTTTGAACAGAGTACAAGAGGGCTAAGATGGAAACAGAAGCAGCAGAGTGACAACAGTACTCCATACAGGAATGCATATAGGACTTATAAGCACGGAGCAATCAAAATCAACCCAATTTCGACGAAAGATGCAAATCTGTCACTCCATTTTTTATGTAAAGGGGTGAAGATAGCTGACGCTGGCCTCACAGCTTCAAACACTTCTTCTCATAGCTGGTATTGAAAGGAATCCTGGACCAACTAAAACATGGAATTGTCCAATATGTAAAAATATTTTAAGGGCAAATATAACATCTATCCAGTGCAACACCTGTAGGGAATGGTATC
Source organism: Diogma glabrata (assembly GCA_963693315.1). Classification (NCBI taxonomy): domain Eukaryota; kingdom Metazoa; phylum Arthropoda; class Insecta; order Diptera; family Cylindrotomidae; genus Diogma; species Diogma glabrata. The sequence goes on from OY856187.1 coordinate 76,254,209, forward strand.
ACCTCAAGAACTGCTCAGGTCTCGCCACACTTAAGCAAGCTGAACTGCATATAAACAGAATGATTAGCCAAAATCAATATTATTTTATATTTCATGTCTTTACTATTCAGTCACCAATAGTTGAACAACTCACGATAAGTTTCTTATCATACCATATGACTTACCAACTTGTCTAATAACTGTTTACTATTATACAAATCAAACCAGACAGCTTTGTACGAAGAGGTTCATTGACACCATTACTACATTTTTCAAGTTTGTCATTAAGTTTATAAAATCATTCTACATACATATAGCCAAGGTCAAGAATAATTCGCTTGTCTATATCAATCCACGCGTTATTGTGTTAAATGCCTGTAGTTTAAATTTTAGTTAAACCTTAAAATTAAAACTCACCTGAATATCTGATGCACTAAAATCATTATAACTTTCCGTAGTTGTAACTCCAATCATCAACTCGGATGTAATAAAACCTTCTCCAGAATGCTCCATAGCAAATTCAGGATCTGATGAATCTTCTAATGGTAAAAATGGTCCCCATAAAGGCATGAAACTGTAACAACATAAATTTTATGTGTGTTAATAAATAAATAAAAATTATTTGTAAGAATAATTACCGAACACTTGGTAGTCTAACGCCAAGAAGCGCCTCTAATGGTTTGCCTAACAGACAGTCTGTTATATCATCATTTAAATTAATTTTAATTTTTTTACTACTATTATGACTAGTTTTTGTATTGCTATCTACTAAATGACATGCCATTTGTTGTGAAACAATTTCCCGAACTTCATCCGGGTCTGGTATTAACGCCCATGGACTTAAAGCTGATCCGCTTAATAAAATTCCCCTATGCACAAGTCCTTTACCTAATTTTGAAATTATAACTAAATTTGCTAGAACCGCACCAGTATCATGACCCACAATTGTTATCCGTGTCGGATCACCACCAAATGCTGCTATATTATCACGAGTCCATTGTAACGATAAAATAATATCCATCAAACCTAAATTACCACCTGATGTACCAGATATGCTAGAGGCACGAAGTTTTAAAAATCCTATAATTAAACAAATAGTATTAAAATAAAATTAATTTTACGATTTATTTGACCTTTTTACATGAAATTCCACTTTGAACCTTTTACCAACAACAAACAAAAATAAATTATTATTATTATTATTAATTTCCGACCTTTTTTCATGAATATCAAACACAGAAAAAAAAAACAAAATTGAATATATACAAAGAATAGTTTTTTTTGGAAAAAAACATTATACGGAAGCAAAAGGTTGGTTGGTTGTCTTGGGACCAAAAACAAATCCTTTTGAAAAAGAAGATAGATGGAAATTAGTGTTTCCTTTTATGTTTAATTACTGGAATGGAAAATTCATTGAAGTGGTTGTGTAGAGATGATGTATAGAATAAATAAAAATCCTTTTTTTTTAATTAAACGAAAGCTCCTTTTTTATGTTTTATGAATTCAATTCTTTTTGAAAACGAAACAATATGGTTTTTTAGGTGTAAAGGTCAAAAATTTGGTCAAGTGTTGTGATTTAATTTTTTATGTATTAAAGTGGTTAGTCAATGAGGGTGTAAAGGGACACATAAATAAATTTAAATTGGACAACCATCAGAAATTTATCAACCCAATGTCGCATTTCTAACCAATTATGAAAATCAAAGAATAATATAAATCGGAAAAATAATCTTTTAGTCCATTATCACGTAATATTTTTCTTATATACGTAACACATGTGCTTGATAAATTCCATAAAAACATTTCAAATCAGCAACAACAACAACGAAACAATGTCTTTAAATTTTCATAATTTGATCACAAAAAACAATTTAATTTAATTAAATTAAATATTCTAAACAATCATGCATAAATTGTTATGATTATTTTTCCACGTGATTACCGTTTTTTCCTCAAAAGTTCGTTTAAAAATTTGGTTGTAATACGCGTACGCGCGGATTGTTGTTGTTATCATGATATAAGTTTAATTGAGAAAAAAAGAAAATGGCACGATTAAATATCAAAAAAGCTTTAAAAAGTTATATTGTAGAAAAACTCGCGAATCCAAGTCACATATTCTCATATGATATGGAAAATGTGTGTATATTTTATGTGTTGAAGTGAACAACAATTATACGTGTTCAGAGTGTTTATTATGGTTTTTGAACAAAATGTTGGGTTTTTGTTGTATAAGTTGAAAGAGATGTTGAATCAATTTTTTGATAAATAGGTTAATCTTATTTCTTAAGAAGTGATTTTATCTCACCATTGAAACAAAATATTGGTACTTGTCTAAAGATGGTGGATGATGTTCTACATATTGAATATGTTCCTGATTAGGAGTCAATAATATAGGTAGAATACTCCGTTATGAGCAGAAATAATTACACCTTGAACGAGGTTAAAGAAGTATTTTAAACGCCATGCATAAAGGTGTGAATTAAATTTAAAACGTAAGATATCTAAAATAAAATTTATTAAAAAAATGCCTTTCAGGCTGTACTACATGTTGTGTATACAAAATAATATTTTGAGGCAAAATAATCTTTTATGTAAATAATAATAAATAAAATTAAAAAATTTAAGCTTAAATTTATTTAAGAAATTTATAAATCCATATGACTTTATCAAAATAAAAATTGTGAGCTAAATCTGAATCTATAAAAGAGTGATTCCTGGTTACGGTTGTGACACAAAGTACAGGTTTAATAGGTAATTCCAGCTACTCTGTCTTATAAAAACCTTATGAACAATTTTTGCGATATAGCATTCACCTAAAGGTGTTATATCGTAGCCTGGTAATCGATGACGCAGTTATATAAAATCCCTGGTTTAGACACACACTATTTCCTCATACGTATCGAAATTGCATTCGCGTAAATGTTCATAGTCGCTTTTCATTCTGTCCTGTACACATGGTCTTATACTCAATTCATGGTCATCATTTATTGTAGTTTCCGTCATACAAATTTAACACCAGACAAATAGTTGTGTAATATTGTTCCAATGTAGTTTTATTGCCCCCTATATCATCATTAATCGCTATATAATTTGTTATTCTAAAACGGTTGAGTAATATTGTTTTTCAAATGTGATTCCTTTTTTTTAACTTGTATTCATAGTTCGGTTAACCCATATAGGATTCCTACAGTCGTCTATTAGTTAATACAGTTTGATTTACAATCATTGATCGCTGTAAAATTTAATAGAAAAACGGTTGGAAATTATCATTAATCCATAGTCATATAATTTACATCATAATTCGGTCAATTTCGGTTTCGTAATCAATGTTTTCCTTCTAAACTTTTTTGTTTAAATTTTTATTACAAATTAGCAGTTCTATTTCTTAATGGGTGAAATAACGAACAATATAACGAAAAGCAGATTTCACAAAGAAAACTACCTTATCGATTCGTCATTTTACATGCATATAAATAGCAGCGAACATCTAGCCTCGCTCTCTTAGTTTTGCTATTCATTTTCTGATTGGATTGTTTTCGATTTTTATTTTTATTTGACGTTTGGTTATAATGGAGGTCATTTTCTTTAAACGTGATATCAAAACGACTATAAAAAGTAAACATCTTTGTGCATGGCAATGTATCAGGAATTAGAGGAATCGGATAGTAATTATCGAAGAATATAAAATTGATATCTTGCATAATTTCCTGATACGATATATCCTCTGATAAGAAATGGTGAACATACCAGTGTTTAACCTAACCACAAAATCAACACGTTCAAAGAAAATAGTGTAAATTAAAATTATTGTGCCGTATTACTGTACTGAATTTGCATTCGTGGAACCGATATTGCAATTCGAATCAATGGTTCATATAAGTTATTCGAAAATATAAATTTCAAAAAAAAAAATATATTATATGTTTGTTTGTGTCCCGGTCATTTAAAGTCATGTTAATTTATTCTAAATATTAATTGTACGAGGTCCGTTGTATGACGTCATAGCTTATTTTCCTGTTGTTACGTTAGTTGAAATCGTCGCGCATGTGATTAACTTAAGTAGTCCAATCAACTAAACATTTAAAGTACGGTGACCATGAAATTACTTTTGGCAGGATTGGTTCCGTAAATGTCAAGATTATTAATTAATTTAATTCAACCGGGCGATAGTAAGTATTTTGTTGAATTGATTAAAAATAAAATCAAAATATTAAACAATAGTTTGCTTTATTGAAGTGTTTAAAATTAAGATTAAAATAATAAGCAATAGTGTGTTTTATCGAACTAATTAAAATTGAAATTAAAATATTAAGCAATAGTTTTGCATTGTTAAATTGTTTAAAATTAAAATTTAAATATCTGTCAATAGTGTTTGATTTATCGAACTAATTAAAATTAAAATTAATTCGCCCGGATTAGTTCTGCGTAGATTGGAGAAGGTCAATGAACTTGAATTGTATAATACTATAGTGGTAGTTTGGTATGACCGAATTACAATTAAAAATCATTGTATTCAGATTAGTGCCAATTTACATATAATTCTCAAGGAAATATATATTTATAATTACAAATTATAACTGAAACCAGCTTCTGTGTTTGTTAATTCATTGTTGATGGGCTGTGATCCTAATTTATACATCAAGCTATCGGTTTTGGCTGAAAATATCTGAGGCTGTATTAAGTCACTGAGAGTGTGACTATATGGAGGATTAGGCGAGATCGAGGACGAGATAGGCGGAAGTGGACAATACCATGGGGTGAGTGTTAATTGATTTTTATTCTTTTTGGGGGTGTGAATGAAGGTGTATACGTGTGTTTAAGGGATGCATGTGGGAGATGGTTCATGGGAGGCACGTTTGTGTGAGTCAATCTCAATATTATATTTCCGTTATATTGCAAGGTAGCCGAAGGCCAAAGTGGTATTATAACAGCCGAGATTATAATTAAGTCTGGTCTTATAAATCAGTTTGCAATATCAAGCCATAAAAAAAAATATTACCAAAACAAAAAGGCACCTCAATTTTAATCATATTGGGGGTTATATGTGTAGTTACGATTGAAGTTTTGAATTCATCAGGACCACAAATGCTAGTAATGCAAAAGGATGATACAACTGTAACATGGTTTTATGGGAGAGAGGATGATAAAAAATTTACTTTGTAGTGATAGAAGGGTACGGTGACGTTAATAACGTTACCCCACTATAACCTTGCATAACAAACTAGGATGAAATATTTTGTAACGTCATCTGATGTGTGTTATTTTAGATGAAAGAATGCACAATATCATTTAGATGATTATGTTATGAAATTTATTTATAATCTATTCATTTCTTATTATTAATATATAATCCTCTGTCTGTAATGTATTATAATCGCATCAATTCTATTAAATCTGACTCCATCCAAAGTAGTGTTGGGTTGTTATTTTCAAATCTGTTATTAAACAACTGTTATTTGAAAATAGCAGTAACGAACTGTTGCGCTTAAACAAAAATAACAGATACAAGAACTGTTTTACAATAACAGTTGTAGAAAAAAACAGTCGATAACAGTTGTTATTTTTTAACACGTTGCCTAACCGTTGTTGTTTTAAAAAACAGTCTGACTTTTGACTGCTGTGTTCATTGTAAAATAACAGTTCAAAATAAATAACAACAGTTGTAGGCAAGACAATAGTGCTTAGTAGGTTGTTATTTAAACAGTTTAAGATTAATAGGGAATAAGATTTTGGCTGATAGTTATTTGAAAAAAATATATATATGTACTCAGAGTTTTTTTTATAATAATATTTTTGTTTTTCTTTTCTTTTAGTTTAATTTGGTTAACATTGTTTGTATGAAAAACAATTAAGTGAGTTTGATATAATCGATATGAATATAAAATAACTTAGTTTACAATTCGATGCATTTTTTTTTTCAAATAATACAGTTACTTCAGACAAATCGAACACGACTTATGTTTTTTACTGTTTTAATAAAAAAAGAAAAACGTTATCAGTCGGAATAGGTAGAAATAAAATTTATTTAAAATTAATTAATTAATATAAATAAAAATCAAAAAAAAAAATTAATTATTTTATATTTATTTATTTGTTTTAATTTTACTAAATTCGATCAATAAATCATTTTAAATAAATAACAATAAATAATTTTATTTATTTCATAATTTAATTCATTCATAATAAATTAAAAATTATTCATTATTAAATTATTTAAAAGAAATTATTTACCAAAATTGAGATCATTATCTAAAATTACGATTCATATTTGTTCTTATCAAACAATGGACGAAAACTAACCAGAATAAAACAAACAAAAATATGTATGTTTGTACACCTAACGTTAAACGGATAGTTTAAAAAAGAGATTTTATTTTATTCCTTTTAACATTGAAAACGAAAAAAAAAAATAAAAGTAAAAAATATAAAAACCTACTACGTACGAACTTGTAGAAACTAAAAATGAAAAATAACAACCGTTATTTCTAACCTGTTATTTACAACAGTTTGTTTTTAAATAACCACAACAGTTGTTTATATTATTTAAAAATAACAGTTTTGCCCATCACTAATCCAAAGTGGAATCCGACGAAATAAATTTCAATGCGACTGAAACTACCACAACTAGTAATACTATAGCAAATAATTGCAGCGGTGGTAACTGTAGTAGTAGTTGCCTTAATTCAAATAATCTAGAAAATCCTCCGACTACAATTCTCTTATAAATACTATACTATCTTCCAAATTTGTTTTAAATTCAGAAATTGGGGTTAGTAGTAAAGAGCAATGGTCAACTTTTGACAACACGAATCAATGTGAGATCTAAAGAAACTATCTCGAAAGCAAGTCATATGCTCAGCTATCGATTTGGTAAAACCACCGTGCGCATTCGGGTGGTTTTGCCACCAACTTTACCATCGCCTCCGGAAGTACTAAGAACTGCATCGAAATCTCTCTTGACAGATTAAATGTCAAGACCTGCACACTAGATGTGCTCGGTAACATTATAGATTTTATAAAAGAAGACCAAAAGATAATATAAGTTGAAGGGACCGAGTATCCTTTCCCTTAAACTGCTTGATGGTGGCAGTCAGCATGATACGTGAAGTCCAAGTAAATTACCATGAATCCATATCCACATCAACTGTGGTTGCGAGGACGTTAACTAAAGAATAATTTGAACTAATGTTTTAAAACTCCTTCTCTGTTCATAGGACTAGAGTGAAGATCCTCGAAAATGTCAAAGTAAAGTTAATATGCAGATTTACCTAGATCTTGCATTTTGATTTGATTAGAAAGCACATTAATTTGTTGTCTTACAGATTTTCTTACCAAATACTTGGTGATTTTAGACGCAGAAGTCGCAGACAGAGGAACAAGGGTCAGTTGGGTTGTGTAATACGAAGATGTGACCTCTAATCATTGTGTGTGATGTTAAAGCACACCTCTATGTGGGTAGTTCTGACACTAACCAAAAAAAGAGCACTTGTGAGAATAATTAATAAAATCAAATTTAACTTGTTTAACGTTGGGACCATATCTATCCTTGACATCTTTGACAAGTATGACCAAGGCGTCAAACCTACTAAGAACACAAACGGGAATTAAACTTAACAAGAGAAGGATTATTAACTAGTAGGTACAAATGAGAAAATTGTCCTCCTTTAGGACCCAAAAGCTCAAGGTGTGAAGTTGTGAAGAATGTGAAGTTGTTATCAATAAAAACATAGTGCTCGTAACAATAAGAGGTCCAAATTGTAGAGTACAATATCCTGTAACGATCGGCCATTTTTCAATTCCTGCTCTAAATTAAGAATCAAAACCTTCTACAAAGCAACTCTATACAAACAACTTATTCTCCTATTTCAGTTTATACTCATAAATAAAAAAATAAAACGCAAAAACATTCAAAGAAAATCCGTAATAAATGTATTATTTTATTTTTGACCTGCTTCAATAATAAAAATTGTGTCATAGATATATCACGAGAAAATATGAAACTTTCAAGCTATTTAATGTAAACGAGTTTGCTGTTGTTTAGAATTGATTAAATGTGAAATTTTAGACTCTGATTTTTGTATTGATTTTTTGTGATATGAACAGAAATTGCGCGATAAAAAATGTTGTTTTAATAGATTCTCATTCAACAAGTTTAGTAATTTGGGATCATGTGATGTTAATACTGAATAACTATTGGGAGTGTGATCAATGTATATTTGAAAAGAATCGGAGATAGAAAATTCTCGCTAATAAAATATTATGATTTTTATTATTAGTTGAATCATCAAGTTAATTATCAATCAGGATTTATCAATTTTATTTATATCGGAATCGAAGCTAAATTTTATTATTTAAAATTAAATTATTTGTTACAGAACTGTTACATTGAGGTTTGTTATTTATTTATTTTTATTGTAATGAGTTTTTGTGAAAATTGATTAATAAAATCATTTGGTAAAGCAATAATGAAACTGTTCAACATACTTTTTTATACAAAATGGCCATGAGAGATATATTTTAAATTGTAAAACGTACTAGAGTCAAAATAATCTAAAAGTAAGTCTCAATGTCTACACATTAATGATTTTAACGATATGAACTGGAAATGTTTACCCAGAAATAAACCATCAGCTTCAGTCGATTCATCACATGATTTAACACCGTTTTCTCACAAATATTACGAAAATGTTTTGGACTGGTCCACAAATAATGTTATTGCCGCATCATTTGGACCAAATTTAGTTTTTATGGACACCACCCACTGAACAAGTTGTTATGTTTAATATAAAAAATATAAGTGCAATGCAGTCTCACAGTTTTGGTAAGACTATAGGTATAAGAGTTTATAACAATATGGCTACGATGCTTAAAATTAAGAGACATGTTAGAGTAGCTTTTTATTTTATTATTCATATTTTGTTTGCTACTGATTGACTTTAATTTAAAAATTTCTTTAATTAAATCTTTTTTTTTATGAACAGGAGTGAGCGAAAGTTTTCTAGAAAGACACTTTTTGGAGGGCATAACTTTATTCGCAGGAAAGTAATTAAAGGTGTATCAGACTACATTAATAGTTCTATGGCCCACGCCGATTTCATGTGATGATTACAACATATTTTATACTTCGTGAGGCGCTGTCCTTGACGAGTTCAAAAACTTTTGTTCTGCGATTTTCCTCAAATCGGCCGCTTTTTCGTTCGGCAAGCTCCAAAAAATACTGATTGCCCGGGATCTTGTAAATTTTTTTTTTAGCCATGGGGTTTGGAAATTTGATTGGGAACACGAGGGTAACCTTGTTACGGCGGACTATGTTAGTCTTTATTCTGAAAATAATAATTTTCAAACTCAATTATAATTTTATTAATTTTCTTGTAGCAACTTTTTATGTGCTACTGTTGATGATTTATTTACGTCATCAATTTTCAATCAATAAAAACCTTGGGTAACCTTGTTACGACGGACTATGTTAGTCTCTACTCTGAAAATAATAATTTTCAAACTCAATCATAATTTTATTAATTTTCTTGTAGCAACATTTTAATGTGCTACTGTTGATGATTTATTTGCGTCATCAATTTTAAGTCAATAAAACTTGTTTATTATTGCTGGAGGGGGTAAATAGAAAACCTATGGAATGATATAAAAATACGAATTTTTCTAATAAAATCAATTAGTATAATTTTAAAACTCGGAAGTTTTTGGTTAAAAATAAATCATGCATGTAAAATAGATAAAATAATTAAAAATATTAAATTAAATATTGTAAAGTAAAAAGAAAAATGAAAGTTTTGTTTAGAATAAATAAATAATTTACTTATGGTGATGTCGAGTTTTTTTAATTATTTGTTTGTTATATGATATAGTGTTCAATGTGATGAAATTGGCAAAGAATTTATTTATACATCGATTTCAAAAATAAAAAAAAATTTTATCAGTGGTTTTCATTTATTATAAAGTTAAATTTATGGAAAAAGATATTCAAGACCAAATTAAAAAGCGTTGTTATTATCTTAATTGGTCTGAATAGGTTTGGGCAGCAAAACGTAGAAAAGATCCAACAACACAAGTTGGTGCTGCAATCGTAAACAACGAAAAATTAAATTGTGGGAATTGGTTATAATGGATTTCCAATTGGCTGCAGTGATGATGAATTTCCATGGGGAAAAAAATTGAATACATTAAACATTTATACGTGGTACATGCAGAAGTGAATGTGATTTTAAATAAAACTTGTTCGTGTATCAAAGGAAGCACAATGTATGTAGCACTGTTTCCGTGTAATGAGTGTGCTAAATATATTGTATAATCAGGAATTGTTAATAAGGGGAGTTATCATAAAAGATGCATAAAATACAAGAAATAAAACAACATTGAAGACAACATATTAATGTAAGCTATTTATGTTTTAATATGTATAATTTTTTTGGTTCTATTTTTTTTAACTAAATTATTTTTCATGTTAGATTCACTAAATTTATAGTTGTTGTTTCTGTGAGTTAAAAAAAAAAAAGAGATTTCCAAGTGTAAAATAGGTTGTTTGTGTGTTAAATTCTGTGTTTCAGGTTTCAGTTTTAATTATAATTTTTCTATCCGGCATAATATAAGTTTCGATAACAGTTCAACTTTCGTTACAACCTTGTTCGACAAAAATTTGTCTGCTATTGTCTAGTCCGAAAACCCAAACATACCAAAATTTCAATTGTCGGACTCGACAATGAGACACATTTAGGTCTGCAACAACCACCAGACAACCTTCAACCACCAAAGTAAAAAAAATGTGGTAGCAAATTTACAAGATCGCAGGCAATCGGCATTTTTCGGAGCTTGCCGAGCAAAAAAGCATCCAATTCGAGGAAAATCGTAGAACAAAAGTTTTCGGGCTCGTCAAGTACAGGTGCCTCACGAAGTATAAAATATGTGTTAATCATCACATGATATCGGTGTGGGCTCAGGGACTATTGGTGTAGTGGTGTGAAACCAGGTGTAAAACCAGTTGTAATGACATCACAGTTTTTTATTCAAGCACTAAGCGATTGTTTGTAAGAGCAGATGCTAATAGATTGTTTAATTGAAATGATGTATTGTCTACAAAGCGTCTATGGATGACGTCGCAGATTTTTGGATAAGTTATATGGAATGCAATTTGTGGCAGCCTATAATCAACATTTGTTCGATAGAACTGGTTTTGGAAGCAGACAACTAATTAATGTAAGCACTTTTATTTGATTTGTATAATTTTTGTGTTTTAGTTATTTTTTTGTATTAAATTATTTAGTCCTTGTTTCATTCAATATTTAATTTATTTTTTTCTTTTGATATAAATTTCTGATTTATAAATAAGAGATTTCTCGTCATAATTAAATATATTTGTTTGTATTTATTAAGTAGTTTAGATAAATATTCTGTGATAAATAAGAGATTTCCACGGACAAGGCTACCGAACTATTTTTATAAAGTCCATTTAATTACACCTGGCGCCAAAACAGGAACCGGTTATATAACGATAACCCGTTATATAATATATTATAAAATTTCATATTTTAATATTTTTCCTTAATATTTTAATATTTTGAAACTTTTTTGATATTTTTTTTTTAATTTTTAATATCTGCATATTACGATTTTTTTTGTGGTTATTGTAATATGTTGGAGGTTTTAATACCTATTAATTTTGTAATATATTGAATTTTTTCTGCTGTTTTGGAATTATCAATTACAGTAGGTTTTGTAAAGAAGCCGGATATGGGGGCCGGAACTCGTGGTCTACTTCCAGCAACGATATTAGGATTAAGTTTTTTTCTTCTTCTTATTTTATTTTACTATTATTACTTTAAGGATGGGATGTTTAGGCTGAATCTTAACCAGATGTTGAGTCTCTGCCATCATTCGGGAGGATACTAGAATGTAGATTTTAGGATTTTAGACCTATATTCATTCTGGACCCTCATTTCGTTGCTGGGGAGAGATCGTGAGTTTGATCTTCCTTTTCGGTCTTTCTTCTGCAATATCTTTAAGTTTCTTCGTACAGTTTTTTGTTTACGGTTCTGACCTGAGAAGTCTCTTATATTTAAAAAAGTAAATCAAATAAACAGAAATTTTTTTCGTATTATTAGATGAATGAGCTAATTTTTTTATTATTGATATATATATAAACAGATAATTTTTTTTTAAAAGATAAATAAATAAATTTTTAACTAGATAATTTAAGAAATAAAAAGATAGTTTTTTTAAATAAGTAAATAAATATTTTAAATAAACAAATATTTTTTAATTAATTAACAAATAAAAAAAATTTTTTAAATGAATGAATAAATAGCTAAATAAAATAAATAAATAAATTTTAATAAATAAATAAATAAAATAGATAAATTTTAAATAATAAAAAAATAAATAATTAAGTGATTTTAATTTTAGGTATATAGACATAATTTTTAGTACAGTGGAGTTTTTCAGTTTTTGTTTCTTTTGACGGAATTTTGTATTTTTTGCTTTATTTCCTGTACCATCTCAAACAGCTCTTTTTGCAAGTGAATAAGTAACTTAATTTGTACTTCATCATACGTTTATCAATGTTAAAAACCATCAAAGTAATTTTTTTTAGTAAGCTGCGATGGTCGATGCAGGTTCGTTCTTCTTACAGAATTGATCAAGGAAACATCACGTCAACTTTATAACTGCACATGGTGGGGCGAAGAAGACTTTGGGGAGCCTTCGTCGCCTATATTACTACCCTGGCATGGCGTCACAAGTACATGACGATGTTGCGTCTTGTGATATCTGCAAACAATCAAAGGCAACAAACCAGATATTGTGTCCCACAATGCAATCTCGGTTTGTAACACAAAGACTATGGCAGCGTATTTATATTAATTTTCCTTTGCGTATCCCAGATTAAGATTCGGGAATACGGTAAACTTGATTGTCCTTGATCATCTGTCAGAATTTGTATTACTCATACGTCGAAGAAATTCAACCTCACTTTTCGTGAATTCATTCCTGAGGAATGAAGTCTTCTTAACATATTGGCTATTCTCATAGTCTGTTCTTCTAGAATAAAGAGCAGATAGTGATGGTAGCTCTATCCTCACTATCTTCGTTTCTCCTAGCTCTGTAACGACTGACTATTTCAAATATTTCTCCAAAAGTAAGAATATTCATAAATATATAAATTCCCTAATAATTAGCCAATTTCAATTCCGGCCTAAAAATGAAATAGACATATAAGCGATCATATGTATATTAATAATATTTTAACGTTTTTTAAAATTTATTTTACTTTTGATATAAATATTCTGTGATAAATAAGAGAGTTCCAGTATCAGGGTTTCCGATATATTTTTACAAAAGTCTAATTTTTTACAATCGTTAGAAATAAGTTTGAGAAGACATTCTGTAACATATGGTTCTGGTAGACATATGGTTTACATCTGTGGTATTGAATATAGATATAATATAATAATATAGATATAATCATTTCGATCTTACTAATCAAGTGAAGTAAGCTCAACATGAAACTTATCATCATGACAGGCTCAGTAATATCTGCACCACAGACAAAATGTATGTGAGTAGATACATATAGAAACTCTGTGAAGAAACCGCATGAAACCGGTAGTGTGAAAAGCTATTCGATCTAAAATATTAGAATAGGATTCATTTCTTAGTTATTCATTTTAAAAAAAAAATTATTAAAACAAAAATACTGATCCATGTTGTTGTCGGACATTGGTCTTGAAACGTGTTGTTGTGACTCACATTGTAAATCCTATCACACAAATCTTTTTATTAAATTTATATATATTTTATATTTAGTCCTTGTCAGGATTTTGCATTTAAGTTACTTTACAGTATTGAATTGAGACAAAAGTACCACAACGTAGAAAATACCAATTATCAACTTCCAGTATCATTCTCGCCCTCCTTTTTTTGTTTCAATGTACCTGAAGCTATAAATAATCGACAAAACGACCAGTGATTACTAAGTAAAAAAAGACATCCCACTTTATTTTAACTCCAATTGACAAATAAATCTTATTTCATTTCTCCTTTAAAAAAGTATATCATCTTCAATTAAAGTCTTAGATAAAATTGATGAAAAAAATTTTATATGAAAAGAGAATGATCACAGCAAAAAAAAATCCTAAACCTTGTTTTTTCCTTTCTATCATCCTTGTTGTGAAATGTGGATTAATCAAAAAAAAAATTGTAAGAAGTTTATATAAGTAAAAATCAAATATTTCATCTAATCTCTTCTCTCTTCAAAATTTTCTTCATTTTTTATTCATTGTCTTAGGAAATAGCCTTTTTTATCAAGGAGAAATAAGAGAGATGAATAAAAGAATATAAGTAATAGGAAAGCTTTCCTGTTTTTAAGGTTAAATGGAAAAGATTGATTAGAAAATTTATTAGGTTTATTGTGTGGTAAGAGATTATTTATTGGAAGGAAAGAAGTGAAAAATAAAAGAAAATTTAATTTGATCTATGTTGTTCTAAATTATGATGGTTGCATATTTTTTCTTTAACTAAACCTGATAAGTATCTATTTATTTTTATTGACGTTGAAGGGTTTAAAACGAAATAGAAGGTTCCTACGACAAAAAATTGTCACTTTTAATATAGTGTTCAATAATATGTTAAGAAGTGTACAACAATAATGTTGTTAATTTATTATAATAAAATCACCGAGGTAACAGTGACGTAATAAGTGAAAAGCCTTATTTTTGTTTCGATTCGATTAATTGATGAATGAGCTGATAAGTTGTTAGATAAAATGTTCTGAATTTAATGCTGAGTTGTAGGAGTTCTTTGGGTTATTCTTATAGAATATTGTTCACAGAAGTTTTTATTTTTTTTTTTTTTTTTTTCTAGCTTTTGTTTATTTATTATTGGTTTAATACATAATTTAACAATATAAAAATATAAAATTTTATAAACGATTTATATATTTGCAAAAGCACATTGTGCTAGGTGCAAATAATTATAGTAAAGTTTAATATAATAAGTTATCGAGAACAGACAAATTAGCTTTTGTATTTACTTAGATTTTACTTAACATTAGGGTTATATAATTTAGACATACGTTTTAATTTTTGTAACTAAACTTAAGCAAACGTACACATTTTTTATTTTAAGCATACTTAGAATTAATTTTCAAATATATATGATTTTAAATTTGATTTAAATAAACTGACTCTGGATTCATCTTTTAAGTCATCAGGAAGATTGTTATACATTAATAAGCCTTTATAAACCATAGAACTTTGACCACCGGCGGTTCTAAAATAAGGGATAATAAAATGCTGATCTGCATATCTTGTAGGATAATCATGAAGAGAACTTACTTTGCGAAATTCAAAGTTTTGTTTAATGAGATTATGTTTGATTTTAAAGATAAGGAACAATATCTCAAAGTCTACTAGTTTTTGTACAGGTAGAATATCTTTGTTGTACAGTAGACCAGTAGCACAGTTATACTGTAAATTTTTTACGTTTCTTAACGATTTGTTTAGCAATACATGAACTTCCTGGATCCTCGCACATGCTGTAATGCCCCAGATTGGAAGCAGATACCTAATATGGCTTAGAACGTGCGTATGGAATATCAAGTATTTAATTTTTATTGGTAGTATATTTCTCATTTTATACAGAATGAAATTGGTTGTGCGAATTTTGTTTTTTAATTTGGTTATATGATTATTCCAATTGAGATAAGGATCAATGGAAAGTCCTAAGTATTCGGCGGAATAGACTCTTTTTATCTTGTTACTATTAACATATAGATCAAAATTAGAAAATTCCGTCAAACATTTATTTTTGGTTGTAAATATCATATAGTTAGTTTTACATTCATTTATTTTCAGGTGATTACAGTCAACCCAGTTGGATATTAGATTAAGATCTGATTGCATTTTAAGTCGAAGGTCACTACAAGTTTTTTCATTATATGCTATGGCCATGTCATCTGCGAACATTACGACCTTACCACTCAAACAGAGTGAAAGTGCTTCATTTATATAAATATTAAAAAGAAGTGGTCCAAGTAAAGAGCCTTGAGGAATTCCATACGTGATTCTTTCAGTGTCACCAACAATTGAATCTATTTTAACTGCCTGTTTTCTATTGTTTAAGTAGCTAAGAAACATTTTTAAGCTATTGTTTCTAATACCAATCTCATATAGTTTTTTAATTAGGATCATATGGCAGACTGCGTCAAACGCTTTTTGTAGGTCAATAAAGAGACATGCTACCATTTGCTTTTTGTCAAGCCCTATTTTGATATCACTTACGATTTCAGAGACAGCAGATAGTGTACTTGATCTTTCACAAAATCCATATTGATGGTTGCTTATTATGTTGTTTGCTTGACAAAACTTGTTTAGTCTTCGGAAAAGAACACTCTCAAAAATTTTGGAGAAAGTACTCAATAGCGAAATTGGCCGATAGTTACCCACAGTTGTTTTAGTCGAACCTTTGTGGATAGGAATCAGCAACGCTGTTTTGAGGCAGTCTGGAAATTCATGTTTTGCTATTGCGATGTTTATCAAATTGCACAATTTGGGTACTAAAATATCTTTAAAATATAGACAAAATCTCACCGAGATTCCATCGTATCCTACAGCAGATCTTTGATTTAGTTATGTGATTATGTCTATGATTTCATCTTGGTTTGTTTGGCTTACAATTTCAATAGTGTTATCGTCCTGCTGACTTAAGATGGAATCAATATTTATATCACTATCTGGAATAATTGACTTAATACAATTAACAAAATATTTATTAAATATATTACAATTTATTTTTGTATCAGTAGATACTTTATTCTCATGTGCAAGTGCTATATTATTTGTATTTCTAGTTTTTTTGAAGACATGTTTGTTCATAATTTGCCAAACCTTTCTAAAGTCATTATTGTTTAATTCATTTTCAAAATATTTTGTTTCGGATTGCTTTACCAAATCTTTTAACTGTTTCTTTAAAGTATTGAATTTGTCTTTTAGATAAGCGTTAGTTTTGTATTTACACTTCAATTTGTAAAATTTGTCTCTTTTTCTTTGCAATAGTTTTATTTCATTTGAGATCCATGGATCAGCTTTTATGATAGGGATATTTTTTTTTATAGTTTTAGTATGATTTTGAATAGTTGACGAACAAAGATTCATTAGATCATCAAATGTTTCGGCATCATTTATCATCCTTGAAAATAATTCTTTATCAATTTTATCATATTCCAAAACTGTTTTGGTTTTGGAAATGGTTTTTGGAATATTTAGGTTGTCCTTGGCGATACTAAATACCAACATTTGATGATCTCCTATGACACTATCATTGATAGAAAAATAAAACTTTAGAGTAACAATATCAGTAATAATATGATCAAGAATGCTTCTTGAAGTATTGGTTATACGTGTAGCATATTCAGAATCAATCTTATTAAGGATAATGTATCCGTTAGAAAGTACTACATTGTTATATGCTTGTACAACATTGTCGTGCTCGTTAAGTAAATTGAAATTGAAATCCCCAATTATATAAGTATTCTTGTTTTTTTGTACGATTTCTTCAAATTTCAAAAGAAATTCATTTACCATATCAATATTACTGTACGGAGGACGATATACGGCTAAGATATTGCAATCAATGTTTAAGAGTTTAATCATAAGAAAATTATTTAAATTAAAAGATAAATCAAAAGCTAAATCTGAATTAATACTATCAATTACATATACTGCCGTACCACCACCTCTCTTGTCTTCTCTAGTAGAGAAATATGAAGTATAATTATCAATTTTATACAAATTAATTTCATTTTTATTAACAAAAACCTCCGTTAAAACAATTACATGAACAACAAAGCTATATGACGATATTACATATTTTATGTCAGCGAGTTTATTTCTAATGCTTTGAGCATTAAAATAAACAATATTCAAGTTAGAATCAAAATTACTGTTGGTTTTATTAATGCAATACTTAATGTCAATACAATCAACTAAATTATAAGGTGTGCAATCCATGATTTTTGTTTGTGTTAGAGTTTGGCAAATTATAATTTGTTTTTAATAATTTCGTCAACTTGATTTTTTGATTTAATTACCGTAGTAATTGAATCAGAATTTTTTTTAATTAAAACATGATTATTAAAGTTATCATACCATACATACTTGTAGCCTTCATTTTTTAATTTTTTTGCATAATTCAATAATTCGACATTGTGCATTGTGAGAAATGAGGATAAGAAAACTTGTTTTTCTAAATTAACTTCTTTTGTAATTTGATGAGTAAATATTGACCCATGAATTTTTTTTGCTTTCATCAATTTATTTTTGAAAATAGGTGAGATGAACTGTACAATAATTGGAGGATTTGCATTTTTAACATTTTCTGACTTTCCTTTTTTGCTTCTTCGAATTTCCATAATATCGCTCTTGGTCACTGGAACCTGCAGTATTTTTGTGATTTCTAAGACGATATCTAGATCAGTTTGTTCCGTTGAATGAGATATACCACCAAAAACTACATGATCATTAAGTTTTTCTTGTTTAAGTTCAACAATTTCATTTTCTAAGGTCGCAACGCGTTCTTCGAGTTTTATGTAATTTAAAAGAATTTTTTGCATTTCTTTGTTTATTTTAAGTATTTTATCTAATTTTGCAGCATTGTTTGAGCCCTCTAGTTCGTCATCAGTGGTGAAACCGTTATCGCTATCGATGTTTTCTGTTGATGGCAAGCGTTTGGCGTTAGATTTACCGCATTTGTTAGTACAATTAAATTTGACTTTTTTCTCTATAATGTTGGAGTAAGTAATACGATTAACGTTAGCACATTCCACATGAAATATTTTTTTACACGTTTCACATTGAACTTTTCTATCCTTTTTTGCTAAGTTAAAATTACAAATTTCACAGACTGATTGAGACACATTTGCTTTAGTTGAGCTTAAGAAATCACTACAATTTCTGACTTGATTACGGTTTGGTTTACGAGTCATTATTATGTGATTATAACACTTCGATGATAACCAAATTTTTTTTTTTTAAACAAACTTTCCCGTTTATTTTACAATTTGTTATTTAATTTTAATTTATTTTAATTTTATAGAACAAAATTTTTTGCGACTGCACTCGACAACAATCAAAATCCATTATGTTTAAGTTTTATGAATTATGTTTTATGTTTTTATTTAAGCTTTTAATGGTTTTTACTTTGGAGATGTTGAGTTCTTTGCTGTTCAAAATGCTAATGTGGGCTGTTTTAAATATCCATTTTCTTTGGTTTCAGAAATTTATTTTGCAATATTTTTTAGCTTAGCTGGCTTGTTGTAGATATAATCTTTAAAAGATTTGCCATATCCTGTCTATCTTTCTTGCAATGATTTTGATGTCTTTCAATTTTTTAGTTAATTTATATTACTGTAAACACATAATCTTTGTAACAATAGGAGATGCTGAACAAATTTGCCACAAAAGGCAGAACTTAATTTATTATGTTGAATGTTTTACTGCCTGATTTTTGCAAATGGAAGCTAATTATGGCTTCAGAAAAGTCGTCGGTGTGAAATGAAAATTTATCTTTATCAAATGATTTCCCATACAATTCGTCCATTGAAGATAGCACAAACCACCATGAAGTTATGTGGTGGTGTAGACTTCATAGCATTTTTAAAAAGAGCGTGTTCTGGTTATCGATATTTTTAGATCATTGGTACATAAATTGGTATTCGAAAAATGTTGTTGTACATTTCATGGAGCTTTATGTAGCAAATCCTATCGTTGATTTGGGAGAATTTATTTCTGAATTTTAGGCGTTCACCCAATAGCATACTATTCACCCAATAGTATAGAAAACTAGCAAATTTGTATCCGTGAAGGACGACCACTTTAGGATAAAAAGTGACTATCTATATCTAGATTTCTAAATACTGACAGTCTATCATCTTGCATAGTTAGGATTTTAATTTGATTTGATACTTTCTTACCTCTTTTTCTAGATTTGTGAGAGCATTAGATCAAAAGCATACCGGGCCTGATGCTCCGTTTTGTATTTCTCATTAATCTTGAATATGATTAAATTCAACATTATTGAGGCTATTAATCTCACACTTAATTCTTTCGGGTTATTACCAAATGCCAGAGCTAACAAGTGAGTTAATGCATTGAAGAGCTGATGACAAGTACCAGGCCAAAAAGCACTGATGAAACAACAAAAGATGGCACTTTGAACACCGAAATGAATTTCAAATCAAAGCTAGTCAGTTTTGCATAAACTACTATGGGCGTCTACATATACAAATACCATACAACATTTCCAAATGAATTACTCAAAAACCAAAAATATTACATACAGGTCAGATAGGAATTTTAGCCCTAGCAAAGTATCAGAGAAAAACAGGAAGCAAAGAAACACCATGATAATTATTCGTTAGTTGGCATACTCAAAGTTTCTTATCCGGATATCCGGATATCGAATTATCCGGATTATTCAACCATATTTTGACTATTCGATTATCCGGATACTTTTTTGCAACTACCCGAATATAATCGGATATATAATAAAAAATAATCAAAATGCGTTGAAAAGTTCAAATAACTATTAACTTGCGTTGCAAAGTTTGTTAGTGCAGTGAAGTGACTACAAGTTTTAAAAATTTATTTACAACTTTAATGTTTTGAAACTGTAATCATTGAATATTTTATGAAACACTTCGTGAATCTGCAGTGTAAAAATATTTTACTAATATTTATTTAATGCTATATTAATTTTAAAAAAATAATGTTTTATAAACTTGTGGCCCTGTCAATAAAATCTGAAGTGTTGGCTATTTTTTTAAAATTTATGAGAGCTGTACTTCTAAATTATGACTCTGAGGAAATCACTAATGAAATTACTATTGAAAGTGAAAAGGAAAAAAGTCTAAGTAGTGAAGTTTGTATAAGAAATCGTGATTGCAGAAAGTACTTGAGAATGCTATTGCTTTAATTACTCATGTTGAGAAGCACAATGAAGGAAGTTCCATATTGCTGAAAAAAGATTTCATTTATTTAAATAATTATAAAAAACGGAGGGCAATTTAAATATTCTATATTGCGTATTATTACCAATAAAACCTACATCGACTGCAACGGAGCGGGTATTTTCAATTGCTGGTCTTACCAGGACAAAAATTAGAACTCGACTCAATTTCGAGACATTGTAATAATTAATTAATTAATGCAATAATTTTTCTAAAATATGCATTTTTTTATATGCATCAATAACTTCATTAATTTAATTAAATTTATCAATAATTTTATTTTTTTATTATTATTATGTTACTATTTTTGTTATTTTGTGACTATGTATAAAAATTAATTAATATAGATACACGAAAAATATACATAAATGATTTAAATACCGCAAAGTAAAAAACATGTTTTATTTATTGTTTAATTATCCGGATATCCGGATTATCCGGATAATTTATTGTTTATGTATTCGATATCCGGATAATCTAATAGGTCGGATATTTAGAAACCCTACTCAAAGTCAGTCACTGTGCAACAAAACAAGTTTAATCGGTGGAAATTCAACAATAATAGTTTAATCGATAAAAATATTAATGTCAGCCTCAAACAATCGGTTCATCTCCATCTACCAAGATTTAAAAGAGAAATTTTACTAGTCAGCGTCACTTTCACAACACTGTATGTGTCTGTTTAAGAGCACAAACTATGCTGGTACATAAAAAACAAAAAAACAACCATGGACTGAAGTTGTAGGAATTAATATATTTACATATAAATAATTATTTTCTAAATAATATTGTTACGATTCTACATAAGGCAAGGAAATTGTAACGAAGTAGTCTGATGATCAACGTAGTAGTTGTGTAATTCCCTTGATTTAGAGACGCTCTACTTCCTCACACGCATTGAATTTGCATGAGCGAAAGCTTTTTAGTTATTTTCCGTTTTCCTTTGGGCAGGGTCTCTTATATTCAATCCGTAATCGTCATCTGCAACGGTTTCCGTTGAAAGGTCGTCATAAGTCAGTTGTGTGCTATTTCCCAATATAATCGTTAACAAAAACATCATAAAATAGTTGAGAAATATCATTGATTCGTAACCGCGCCATTTTCATATATAATTCTTACCATCATTATTTTTCAATAATTTGTTTTACTCAGTTTCCTATTTTAATACCCGGTGATTGTAAGAATTTGGTTGCAATAAAACGAAAAAATAACGGGGTATAATAAAACGAAATTTCCCTAATTGGAATTCGTCCTATTTCCCAAGGGATAGGAGGAAACAATCAATGGATCACGTCCCGTTTGTCGTCGTGTCATGAAATTTTTAAGTAGCGTTTGCTACATTTTATAAAAGGTAGATACCTACAGTCGTTGCGTAGCCAATGTTTCTGTTTATAATTCTCTGTCCGTTTTAGTACAAGTCGGTGGTGAAGACTCTTTAGTGAGTACACATCTTTACCGAAAGAGAATAGGCAATAAACAGAGTGATCGTGTCTATCGGTTTTTTTAGGGGTAAAAACGACGCTACAAATAAGTGGTGGAACGTGGAAGACATGAAGTGGCTCTTAGTTCAATCTGGTGTCTATTATCTAACAAGTTGAAAGCTGTTGTTGTTTGGTTTTGTTTTTTTTTTACGTCAAAACGTCGTGTGATTATGTGGTATAGTTTAATTAATAAAAAAGGAAATAAAGGAATTAATCCAAAAAAGTAACGAAACAAAAGATTCCGGCACAAAATTCAAGACCCCTAGTTATAACCCGAGGTAAGATTCAATGAATTATATATGTGATAATGCGGAACTGGAAAACGAATTAAAAACCCACATCAGTTTTTCTATCAATGGTTGGGTTGGGTTATAACTAGTTATACAAACCAAACCACAGCTGATATCATAATATGGTACATAAAAAGAAAATTAGATAATTAATTAAATAAAATATTTTTTTGTTTTCGGTTAAGTTTGATAGTAAATAATAAGAATGTGAATGTTAGCTTACTGTGATAATACTTGTTTTTTGCTCGAACTGTGATATATATATAGAACTATGAATAATAATTGCATTCATTCGTATATAAAATAATAAATGATGATACTCTGTGTTAGCATAAATTGTCAGTAAATGTGAACAAAAATAAATTTAACGAAGAAACTGTTACATAGGAATAAAACATAATCATAATTTTTTTTATTGCTTATTGAAATTTGGAGATTGTCTTTGTTTCTGATATCGGTGTTATTAACATCCTAATTCCATCTACACCAAGTCTGTGTGATATTTCTGCGGCAACCCTGGTATCGGGTCGAGGTGAATCAATGAATGGGAAGCTGGAGTGTAGATTACGGTAACTACTTGGCCATGGTACAATTATAACCGGGTGCTGTCTGTACTAATACGTTTCCGGCACAACCATTTTGTTTTTGTAATAAACATCGTCATCATCATTCCTGCTGAATAGTGTGATACATTTCCGGTAACAAGAGCAAAGGGGAAAAGAGATATTACTGAAGATCAACCTGTTTGGATTGCAATAATTTTTGATCAGAGCTCACCTATCGATGAATTGGATGAGGATGAGCGATTAATTTGGAACTACTGGAGTGAGATTGGGCCAAGCTATGGGGTGAGTCGGTTTTTTTAAAATATATATATGTGGGAGTGTATGCAGGTATGAATGTGGGCATGAGTGTACGGGCGCGTGCGTGTATGTATGGGGTGTGTATGGGTGGTATACTATAAAACAAAAAAAATTCTTATAAATTGTTTTTTTTGTTGAAATGATTGTTTAGTTTCTATTAATTATTATGCAAAATTTAAACAACTTGGAATAAAATCATTAATTCTGATGTAATTATAAACGATAAAACATAGCACTACTGTTCCTCTATAATAATATAGTCTGGAATTTCTATGTTGAACAAAAAAAGGACAACCAAAACAAAAAAGATATAAATAGAAAACCAGTGATTTTAATATTATGTTTAATATTGAATCTTATATTTCATTTATACATAAACCCTTATACATAATAGTATCGAAAACAGCGATAATAAAAATGCTTGTTAGCGCTATGAACGTTTTGAACAATGGACTTAATTTTTTTGTGATTTATTTTATTTGTCTCTTAATATTGGAAATTAATTTCATTTTTTTTGGTTAAAAACATATAAAAAAAAGGAATGTTAATTGTAATGTATATTTTAACCAAAGACCAACAAAGAATTAGTCGGGAATTTAAGTGATCTATAGAAAAGGCTATATAAATCTTCGCTACCGTTATGTTGGATTGAACTTGAGGTCTAAGTTTTTTTTGAAATCTTTTTATATTTAATTATATCAATCTACTAAACAAAAAAAAAAGGAAACAACCTTGCACCCACAATTAGCGTTTGCTTACTTGATGTGATTCGTAAGGTGTACAAAATAACAAAAAGCATGATCAGGTGAAAGATTACTATCAATTCGACTAAACCAAAAATCTGTTTAATTCTTTTTTGTTGCTAAACGTATAAGACAATGGCACTGAATGTATACTTTACGTTTGAATTGGTATTATATTGTTTCAATTTTCGATATCTATAACATTTTTTTTGTTAAAGAATGATAAGGGATTATTACCAGTGTGTGTGTGTGCGTGTGTGTGTGTGTGTGTGTGTGTGTGTGGGTGCGTGTGTGTGAGTGTATGAGACGTGACAGCATGTGAAGGTGTGGTGTGAATTGTAGGGGTTGGACGTGGTGATCGCGGTTCTTTCGCTTAGGGGGTCGCCAGAGTCTACTTATTCCACTTATTTTTTTGATTAATCCGTTTTTATTCGAAATACGCGTACGAAACAGTTATTTGTGCTGGAGCAGCAGGATTTCATACTCGTCCCCATGGACTGCAGCTAGCTTAGGGCTATTAATACAACCTCGCTAGGTACGCGACCTGCTATGCCACTTCGTTGATTAGGCAACGAAGAGCGCTTCATTACAAAATACAAAATAGTTGTATTTAACAATACAATACATATTTCAAAAATCAAATCAAGGTCACATTCGTTTCTTAGAACAAGGGTTAAAACATGAAATAAAATATATCGAAAATAATTACGTAGATTTCTGTACTGGATCTTTCATAGTAAAGAATGGATTGCCTAGAATATAAGAGAAATTATACAGAATTGTATATAAGAAATCTCTCTCGCAAAGTAAAATTAATTTTATTTTAGACCTGCGATGATATAAAGTTATAATTTTAATTATGCACTGCAACAGTGTTAATAGTTTTGATTATACGAAGTTTAAATTAATTGTAAACGAAACGCTGTACCGTGCAAATAAAATCGTGTAAATAAAAGTTACTTTTACTTTACTTTAGTTTTTGTATATAAAGTTTTAGGTGTTATTAAATGGATTATTTTGTATACAGCTCGCTGGTATCATAAAGCCGGCACCATTATCCGGAAATGTTACAAAATATTTGAATTAAACGATAGTAAAAACAGAAAACTTACCGCGAAAAAGTTTTTAGTGGCCAAAAAGGAAGAAAATCGATCAACAGATTTTTGGAACATAATACCTGAATAAATTATTACCAAAAATCATTTATAACAAGTTTTTACAATAGTTATAAAGTAATTTTTGTAATAAAGGTCCTCACATTAGTTCAATTAAGAAATTTGAAATTTATAAAGCATCTTGCTGTACCAGATCACGCGTTGCTGACCACGACCAGAGAACGCACAAGTCTTGAATATATTTAACTTCTGAATGCTTGTATACAATAGGTTGTTCCATTATCTGTGTAGATATAGAGCTTGCGTGGTTTGTGGCTCTAGAGTACGCAACAAATAATTGCAATTGTTCACGAACAACCCGTGTACCCATATCTAAATCTGATATACATACTACTGTTGTTTCGTACTGAGCTTTAATGATAGTAATTTAAAATTCAAATCAAATTGGGGATTGACATCTGAAATGGTATATTGCCATGTAAAAGGCTCTGGAATCATAGAATGACATCTCTAGCAGATCTAATGAATTCAAAAAATTTGTTGAATAATTAGCCACCGGTTACTGCGTCGCTTTAAATATTAAACTGAGGAATAGTGTTACTTTTGTTGTCGTCTTTGTTTATGCCGCAAGATCTCGTTCACTAAGTCAATCGTGATTTTTATGATTGGTTTGAATAGTGAAAAATATTTTATAAAATAATTCTTCTTGCAATCAAACTAAATTGTAGAAGTCATGAGAAAATAAAATTCGTCATGAAGCTAGATCTACCGGCACAAATCCGTTCCCGATTTTCATTAACCGGAATATCTCGGTTGATAGATCGTTTTGCAGCTTGATATGTATATTTGTAATAAATCTTAAACTCTTTACATATCACCACAAATTGAAGTATTCAAAGACGTTTTTTTCACCCGCTGGTGTTGATTGAGCGACAACAGGTAATTTTTCTCTGAAATCTCCTACAACTAAAATTAATGGATTTCCAAGTGGTCTAATTTTTACCACGCATATCTTGTAATGCTCGATCAAGAGCTTTAAACGATTTTTTGTGCGCCATTTGTTTATTCATTCCAAAAAATAAGTTAAAAATATAATTTTCACATGCTGTAAAATGTTGCACGTTCGTAGCTTCGATGAGTTTCTTCAACTTTTGTCAGTTGATCGATTCTTCCATGAAGAACAATATCTATAGGTTGGAATTGATCTCTGATTCAAATCAATTTCCACGTCGTTTATATAGTTAGAGCATTGAAGCATTTGTCACATGTTTAAAACAGACGTTTTGTCAGCATGAATTGTTGTATCTTGCGTGTATAAGATGGCATTTGCAATGAAAATTGCTGTTTTAAAGAAGCTCTTGTAATTGACAAACGATGGACCTATTATTCCAGTGCATATTTCACAGCGTGTATTCAATTCATCATTGCCAGTATTGATGAAATGTATTCATAGAAATTTATGTTGATTACTTAGTACGAAAGCAAAGATCCGGTTTTCTAATATTTTCACGTTAAAAATTGGTATTATTGTAATAAAAACTTACGGCACACATCTGTTTTTGTCAAAACAAAAACACTACGAATATTTAATGCAAATGTCTACCTAAGATTTCTGTATGGACATGAGCTTGTAATGAAGCTTTGTTGAATGACAACGAAGTGGCATAGCAGGTCGCGTACCTAGCGAGATTTATTTATAGCCCCAGACTAGCTGCAGCCTATGGGATCGAGAAAGAAATCCTGCTACTTCAGTACAAATAAACAATAGTACGCGTGAAACATGATAAGAACAGATAGGAGAAAATAAGCAAGTGAAGGCTTGAGACTCTGGTGACCCTCATACGCGAACAGAACTACGATCACCACGTCCAACCCTTTACTTCAACACACTAGTTCACACTTTCACTCCTCATACACCCGCGCACCCTCACCCGCATAAACACACGCAGACACTTACACACACATGCACACAATCACCCATACCTAGATCCATGCCTCTAAGTTCAACATTTAAAAATAATTTTACACCAACTTAACGGTAACATAATTTGAAAAGTTCCCGTTAGTGATTGAATTATTTATTCGATTATTGTGGTAATCGGTTACATCCATAAATAATTTCATAGACCAAATGGTAAGAAATTTTGTAAGTTTTTTTAGCAGTAAAAATCCCGCGCATTCAAAATTTGGAATGGAAACAGAACTAGCAAAAAAAAGAAAATAACATTTGGTTTGTTTTACTGTAAATTGTTACCCTTTAACGCTTTCGCAGAAGGAAGCAATATATATATATATAATAGGTCCAATTGCTGGTTTGAAACAAAATAGCCAGAATTCCAATATTATCCCCCTTTATAACACGACGCCCAGGATATATTACGAATTAAAGTATGTTCATGGCATGCGTCGGTGATGTTATTGCGCCTGCGCAGAGTCTACAATCCCAACATCAATTATTATTGCCTTTGTTCAAATTAAATTAAAATATAACATCAGAATCCACAGATAACGTTAGAATAACAATAACAATTAAAAAAAAACAGGTTTGTCTTCTAAAATAAAAAAGTTAGAGGTAATCCTGGCTACTTGTAATAGCCGTAGACATCAGTGTTGTGTGGAAAGAAACTCATTTAATCTAACACATTCTCTTCTGACTCATACGCACATGCATCTCATACACCTGCTCATACACATCCTCATTCACACATTCATACACACACATTCGTACACCTATATACTTCACCATAATCATTCATGCATAAAATTAAAATAAAAAATCAGATATGACTTACCCCATGATGTTGTCCCGTCCCACTCTCCTATACTTCAAATTCAGCCGCTCATCCCCATCAGGTCATGCACAGACCAGAGCTCGGTCAAGGTGATTGCAACTTACAACCGTTGTTAAGATCCAAGTGTGATATAAATTAACGGATATAAGAATTGGTAATAATTTTATGGCAGCTGTAATGAATCAATCCGGAAATAACAACCGGTTTCAGTGATGGTTCACAGTTTACTCTCGGTGATGAAATGTGGTGATATCAACTTGTAACCAACGTTACTGATTGTAAGACACCATTAACAGCACTAATCCAGACAGCCTCAGGATCACTTGTTAATTTTTTGTCATGGATTGCTGAATTTTATTATAATTTTACTATAATTAAACGTTGGGATAGACGTTATCACCCGAATTTGGAAATGACATCAACCAATGAATTTAACCACTAACACAGCTTCAAAAAAAGAACTTATATTTTATGGATTAAGCTAACTGGATAAATCACAGCACACATATCATATGTATAATTTTTGTTTTAATTTGATTGATGCATGGAATATACTTACTTAGATTATGAAATTTTACTAGTTACTGACAATGAGTTGAATATTAAATTTAAATTTTAATTAAATAAATTACGATTTTTTTAATTAACTAGATAACTTCACAAACATACAGCGAATTTTTTTTTTTTGTAAATAAATAACTTAATTGAAATTTTTAACTAAATAAATAGATGGTTTCACAAACATATGATATTAGCATTTCTTTTATAGTTACTTGGCCTTACTTGGACTGTGGAAATGTACATGCGAACTTCAACTCAATAAAGTGGTTACATTTTGATTACGTAACTTTGTCTACTTAATTGTAAAAGAAAATGATGTGGATTACACAAAAAAACTTTTCTCGAACGTAGACATTCGCGATGCACAAAAATTGACAAAATTTCCACAATTTATCTGATAACAAAAAAAAACCAGACCGAGCAAATATGGCGCTCGCCACGGCACAAACATATAAATAATTTTTTTGATTTTGATTCACTGACACTAAATCGGTAAATTGGAACCCCACGAATTGATATTATTGTAAACTACTAAAAAATTGTCTAATTAATTTTATACGCAATATCGCGAATTTAATAAACAAATATTTGCTTATCTCGACATTCAAAATGTAACATTTTCCAAAATCACAACTTGTCAACTTCGACAACACAGGCAGATCGAAAAGTCAATGCCAAACTAAGAGACACTACATGTTTTCAACCACGTATATATAGGCTAAAGTCACGTCGTTTTTACACCTCAACAAACCGATAAACGCGATAATTCTGTTTATTGGTTATTCTCTTTCGTTATATCTTGTACTAAAATTGGAGAATAATTATAAACAGAAACATGGATTATGAAACGAATGTAGGACATCTACATGGGAATAGCGCAAGTTATTATACAACTGTTCTGTGCTAATTTTATAGTGATTAACGATCACAAACTGAATAAAGGAAATTACATTTGGAAATATCACACAACTGTTTCTGGACAATAATTCTTTTAACGGAAACTATAGTAGATGATGACTATGGATTGAGTATAAGAAACCATGTGTAAAGAAAAAATAAATACAACGATGAAAATTTCTGCCAAGGCCAATTTGATGTGTGTAGGACAGTGGTTCGAGTTACAATTACGGAGTTTGAATTACCCTTCATAACAAGCTACAGAAACAGCCGGCAACGATTGCAAACAAACTTTATATGTTTATGAACAACATTTTAATCCGTCAGTAATCAAGAAATTGTACAGCAAAGCGAGCCAAAGAGATAGAGTTCAAAGTAAAAATGCATAAGTGGGAAAAGATGTCAAATAAAAACAACCCGCTACTCCTAAAAGTAGCAAAATATAACAACAAGAAATAGTTTCTGCTGATGTCGTACGCTTTTGTTATATTTTTCAAAACAAAACAATTATCTTGATGCTCTCAAAAAACCTACATATTCTATAATCATAAACATAGGATTCATCCAATTTCCTTTACTAAACTAAATTTACCATAATAACTTCAATATAAGAATTTATTAATATTAGCTTTTATTTCTCTAATATCCTTTATATTACGTTAGAGTTTCAATCAAAAATAAAAGTTTTATATTCAAAAGAAAAATCCAGCATAAATCATCGATTAAGACATTTTGACCAATAAAGTTTTACGTTCAATTCGATTATACCAAAAAACGAAACCAATTTATTTTTGTAATAAAAATTTATATCTTGCAAAATATTTAATTTATCGACTTCAATTAAAATTATAAGTGTTTCTGAGATAACAGCAATAAAAAATCTAGTACAACAAGAAAATGAAGAAAATTAATTTATTTTTTCCTATTCTTATAAATTATCTTGTTAAGTCTTAGAAAATCTAGCCCAAGTATGTTATTTATAATAACAGGGTTGGATGTAGTTAAAAAATTTTCACCCCACTTCGTTTTCTATAAATAGAACAAAAAAAAAAGCACTATATAATTTTTATTAACAATAATTTCCTTTATCAATACTTTTTAACACAGTTTTTCTTATATAAATGACGAAATTGCATTTTTTATCGATGTGTTGTCTCCGTTATTTTTGTTTTCCTCATTTCTATACATATATAGTTTGCTTCCCAACAACAAAAACTTGTTTCATATCCATAAAACTTTAAACGTCATTTTTTTTATTTTGTAGAATATGAAATTTTTAGTCTTCCAACTAGGCGAAAACATTACGAAGAAGAAGAGCTTTTAAAAAGCGTAAGAAAAAATGTTGTCATTTTGATGTGTTATGTTTTATATCTATTAATCTTCTTATTTTTCTTTTTTTCTGGTGAAAATACAACATAAAAGTATTATCAAGTTTTATCATTGCCATATAGTCGTATGAAAAATAGAAAAATTATAGAAAAAGTTTTAGGTGAAGGTGCAAAAAAGAAGAAGACAAAAACAATGTTTACACCAGAAAATAGGAAAAAATAATTTGAAAACAAAAAAAAACAGGAATACAAAAAAAAGAAAACAGGAGGAGAGCGTAGAAAACAAAGTGTTCGAAAGGCTCAAAGTGAAAAATTTGGTTTAATTAATGTAATTGATTGTAATTTGTTTATTTTTATGTGTTTTTAGGTCAGGTTTTTAAGTGTTTTGATATTTTGTTTAACAAATAAATTTTACTTAATTACTGTTGTAAATTCATTTTTATTAGGATGTTTTGCTATTAATCTAATGGGATTGGTAATTGAGAAATATAAATTTAAAAATATTTGTTTTGTGTTAATTGAAATAAGGTTGGTGTTTTAATGAAAAAGGTTTAATGTGAAATATATAATGCTTCAAAAATATAGTACACACGCAGGTTTTTGAAATTGTAAAAGTAAGATTTTAAGATCTTTAAATTGTATAAAAACGCATTAAGAACTTCAGTTGGAAAGCCTGATTTGCACCCGATTTTTGAATCATAACATTGCATTTTACGGTATACTTGTACAAAGTACTAGATTATGATGCAAAGGCGTAAAGCTAAGGTTTTTGGACGTATGTGAAATTGTAAGCCACAAATAGTTTTACTGCTGTGGTTGTATTTATAATAATTGATTATATTGAAATAAATGAAGTAAAAAAATATTCGTCGTGGTGCTCCAATTACTATCCATTACTATCCAATTTCTATCCACTGTTATCTTATAAAGATTTCAGTGAACTAAATTTTTGCAAAGCATCGCGGAACATGATTTTTAATTTGCCTGCTAATTGCAAAACTAGGTTCAGACAAGCTTCTTTCTTTGTAAATGGTACTAATAACTGAAATTCTTTAGATAGAGAAATTAGACTTCAAAACTCTATTGTGCGGTTTAAGGGGTTATTGTATGCAAGAGAAAATTTTACTAGATCTTAGTAAAGATATAGTATTAGTATAGATATATAGTAAAAAGTCATTGGCGTATTCTTATTATTGTGAACATATTATTTTACTTCGGTCTGAAAGACCTAAGTATTACATCCCTGAGCCAAAAATGAAATTCTTACCCCCACTTTTTTTGGCATTTCTCGACGTTTTAGGACCTACTGATTCTAAAAAGGCAAAAAAAAAAATGTATGTCTGTCTGTCGGCCGGCCGGCCGGCCGGCCGTCATTACCTACGCTGCAGGGAAAACCACTGGAAGGATTTCAAAAATTTTTTTTTCTAAAAATAGGTATACTCAAGGGACAGGTCCGGACGGACGCTGTGTTCGATAACTGTACCGGAAGTGTGTCAAAAAAATCATTAAGTGTGTCAAAACAAGGAAATTTGCATATTTTTGGCTTAAAAAACGTTCATTTTAAGTGATTACGAGTAGGAACATTGAATTTGGAGAAATCTTGATGGTCGGGATTGGTATGTGAGACCAAAATCTAGATTATTGCTTTATAAGTTTGTCAAAAAAATGTTGTCAAGTGTGTCAAAAGAAAGATTTTTATTTATTTTTTTACCTAATTTTTTGGAAAAAAAAAATAAAATTAATTGTTTGTTTGAAATGAAGTTTTATTATTATTATTGAGAATTATGGCATTATGAGGTTGTCAAAAAAATGTTGTCAAGTGTGTCAAAAGATTTTTATTTAGTTTTTTACCCTTTTTTTGGAAAAAAATAAAATTGTTTCTTTGAAATGAAATTTTATTATTATTATTGAGAATTATGGCATTATAAGTTTTTTCAAAAAATGTTGTCAAGTGTGTCAAAAGAAAGGTTTTTATTTATTTTTTACCCATTTTTTTTAGAAAACAATAAAATTAATAGTTTGTATGACATGATATTTTATTTTCGAGAATTATGGCATTATAAGTTTGTCAAAAAATAATGTCAAGTGTGGCAAAAAATGATTTCATTTATTTTTTTAGCCAATTTTTTGGAAAAAAAATGTAGCTGTTTTTATGACGTAAATGTTATTGAAAATGAAATTAGACATGGAAGTTTTTGAATTTGTTATAGTTTTTGAAATATTTTTGGAATTTTGAAAAGTTTGTATTTTTGATTTTGTAATAATTTTTGCAATATTTTTAGAATATCAGCAAAAGTTTTAATTTTTGATTTTGTAAGAATTTTTGAAATATTTTTAGAATTTTGAAAAATTTTGAAATTTTTGATATTATTATAATTTTTGGAATTTTGAAAAATTTTCAATTTGTGATTTTGTAATAATTTTTGTAATATTTTTAGAATTTTGGAAAAAGTTTGAATTTTTAAGAATTTTTGAAATGTTGGAATTTAGAAAAAATTTAAATATTTGATTTTATTCTAATTTTTGGAATATTTTTGGAATTTTGAAAAAGTTTGACTTTATTTAATTTTTACAATATTTTTGGAATTTTGGTTATAATTTTCTGGCAACGTAATGATGTTTCGTGTTAGTTGTGTAGGAAATTTTTAAACTGAGATAAAAAATGCTTGTACTTTAACAAAGAGTTATGTTTGATATACATCGCTGCCCAAAACTAAAAACCATGTGCTCATAAAAGTTTTTTGCCGAAAACTATATCAAAATCTTTAACCCAGACCGAAGTCTTGATATCTCAGAGCTGTGAGATTTCAGCCCCTCCATATTTTTAAAATAAAAAAAAAGAATTTACAATTGGTAAAATTATATCAATATTAATGAATGCACTCATAATTGTTTCAAATAATGCAAATCGGAAGTACGCAAATTTGTTTCTTTTTATGTTGGATAATAAATAATAAATCCTATCTAATAATGACTAAAAATTAAAATACAGATATTGAGTTATGTGGAGGCTCGTTACTTTGAGCAGGCAATATACTTCTATCATCAAGGAACACACCATAGGTAATACTGAGGGTGCTACCATTGACTGAATATAATTCATCTGTCAGTTTTTAATATCTCATGTTAACTCATATGTCAATAGCAAGGATTGGAGTACCCACAGGAGTCGAAATAAAAGAAAAGTCGAGATCAGAAATAAAAGAAAATTTACAGATCAACAAAAACTGATTCCTCTATTTGTCTGGATACTACATAGAACTGTCTTTAGTATCCACTCCAACATGGCTATTTAATCAAGTAATGTTATATGACTAGGTTAAATGTCCAAAAACTATTAAAAAGGTTTACTTACAGTGGTACCGTTTGTAAATGAGAGATTGTTGTGGATCATGACTGCAATGAATCAAAGACTTTGAAATAGACCTTAATTTGATTTGTCCGAATTAGAAAATTAGATTTACGAATGCAAAGTGCGTTATAATCAATAATGTTATTGTTAGTCAAAAATCATAATTAATATTGAATAAAAGAAAAAAATCAAAAGAAGTAAATTATCAGGAATTTTTTTAATGACCCTATTCGGGAACTGTTAATTCCTGTGAACCTGAGTTTTATATTATTTACGTAACTCGGAAGAAAAAGGAGCTGTTAATTTCACCGTACACCATCACAAAGGAATTAGCTGTAAGTTTTTTTTTGTTAATATGAATTGTTTAATATTTTTTTTAGAAATTGTGTAATGTAGAGTTAGATTGAATGCATTGTATGGGGATACGGCATCTTTAATGCCAGCCTGCAAGTCAATCTAATGAGATTTATAGGTTAGAAGAAAATGATGCGACACGTCCCTAAACTTTTTTTTACATTTTTAATTCCGTTACATACTTTTCGCACGCATAATTTTTTTTTGTAACAAATAAATGGAACGCAATTTTATCCAGCCCAACCGTTAGAGCTAGCTAAATAAAAATAGCTTGGCGTGCAGCGTTCGCAATTCGAATGGAAACGCTTGGTTTCAATTTTACCACCAGCTTGTTACAACTTATTAAATAAAAAATGATATAAACAAAATGTTCGAGGCCAGTTAGTTTGCCAACACAATAATTCGTCGAATGTTCAACATGTTTAGTGTCCTAACGAAGAACCTGCATAAAATATAACCACTATATTTCAATAGAATTTATCAATTAACCATCCTCGCTGTTTAATAAAAACATGAAAAATATATTTCTAGAATTTGCACTATCAAATTAAAAATTCCAAACCAACATTGACATTCACAACAAACAATATAAACGAATTAAAACAACAATATCTATATATCCAAACACAACACAAATTATTTCAATTAAATTTTAGCTTAGATTTTCTCCGGTCATTTTCCAAATTTAATATTTAATTTTAATTTAATGGGAAAACAAAACCCACAATTTCAAATCTTCAAAGAGGAGAAAATTCCTACATTCTTTGTTTTAATCGTTTTTGTTTGTCTTAAGTAAATAATAAACATTTTATTCTCTTCCCTTTAATTATATCAGCTTTATTTGTATGTTTTTTCGATAATAATAGTATGTATTATTGTATTGTTTTCTAACCTATAGCCTAATGAACTTAACCTATTGTATAATGAAAATTTTCCTATAAAAAAGTTATCATTATTCAATTGGTATGATTCCAATTGGTCAAATTGTTTTGTTTGATTTCATTAAAAGTATTTTCAAATTATAATCACAATTGCTTTGATAAGTTTTGTTCAAAAATCAAATTTTAAATTAAATTCTCTTACTTCGTTTAGTTGAACTTGGTTGATTGTATGAGATGGGCGTTTTTTATCATCAGGGTTTTTTTAATAAGAAATTTGATTTATCAATTAAAACAATAAAGATTTATTGTTTTAATTGAAGAAAATGTTTTTATATTTATACACAATTCTTTGTCAGAGAATAAAGTATTGTAATCGATTCGTGTTTAATGAATTTTATTCTCTCGCAAATTAAAATTCTCGCTCGTGCCAAGCTCAAATTTTAAACTTTTGCTTGAGAATAAACTATTTCATTATTCACTCAGTGATTAAACTACTATTTGTGTTGGTTTTCGGTTGTTTGAAAAAAAGTTTTGTTTATTCAAAAGTAAATTGTATATAAAAGATTGAAATTATTTTACATTTGCATATAAAGAGTGGAACGTAAATTAAATGGAGACAAGCATTCAGGTTTATGAGTCATGGTTGATATTTTTCGGCAAAGTTTTTTTGTATTTAAATATTTAAGTTAGGAATTTAAAAATTAAGTTTTCATTATCTTTTTTTGATAAAATGTGCCGTGTACTAGAGCTGCACATGTGTCACAACAACACACAAACAACTTATAAGCTCTAGATCCCACAAAAGCGCTCTAAAGTGTTGATAAAATCAACTTTTTGTTTGTTTGTGCTTCCCTTAAAGAATGGATAATGAAACAATAAATCCTATAATATAATAAAATATGACATAGGCCGTTATTTTATGATTGGGAAAAAAATGTAATAAGAGATAAAAGCAAATCTTTTTAAAATTTGCAAGAAAACTAAAAACTGCGTGCCAATAGTTCAGCAAGTGCCACATGTCCCGATCATGTTATGTCGTACTTTCTTCCCCAATGATTGAAATATAGTGATATATAAAGTCTCATTTTTTCGAGCAAACAATTTGCCCTAATATCAAGAAATAATTCTAAACTGAGATTGAGGGTTCTATGTACGGTTAACAACGGAGCTTATCCGCCAGCATTGCCATGTTGTCACCCTGGTCAGTGACATCTCACTACTATTGCAAGTGGTAAGTGACATCTCCTGTTTTCTCATTTGTCAAAAGCAGGGACTGGAGTATGCGCTGTCACACCAGTAGATAAATAGACCGATAAAATATATTTGATGAAATAAATTTTTTTGACCAAATTGGTAGAACATGCGTTTTAAGATGTAAGCAACACCTAGTACGCTAAGAAATCAGTGTCAGGAAAGTTTATCTAAAGAAATATGCCCAATGATTGATGAGCAAAAATATTGTGCATTTTGTAATGTAAAGCCAAGAGAATTTAAGCAAAGTGTGCAGTTGTGAGCATCATTTTTGAAAGTTTTAAGCTTGTTAGAATTTTTTATCCGATATAGAAAACTATTTTTTTCTATAGTGTGTTTAAATTTTAATTCTACATCTCGATCAATACAGCTCTTTCTCTCAGGATTTCATTGACAGTCCTTTATATTTATCCATCCGTACAATGTGTGTGTACGCTTGTAGTAACTTTTGTAATCTGAATAATAATAGTGAGCGATGATACAAAAGATAAAATAGCCCTCGTTCTACTTTTTCAAAGGACGAATACCTAAATATTAGAGCACTTGGATATTACTTCGGTCTGAAAAACCTAAGTATTACATTCATGAGATCAAAGTGAAATTCTTACCCCCACTTTTTTGGCATTTCTCGACGTTTTAGGACCTACTGGGTCCGGGAAAACCGCTAGAGGGATTTCAAAATTTATTTTTCTAAAAATAGGTATGCTCAAGGGACAGGTCCGAAAGGACCCTGTGTTCGATAACTGTACCGGAAGTGTGTCAAAAAAATCATTATGTATGTCAAAAATAGCAAATTTTGATATTTTTGGCTTAAAAAACGTTCATTTTAAGTAATTACGAGAAGGAACAATAAACTTGGAGAAATCTTGATGGGGCTTGGTATGTGA
Organism: Diogma glabrata; assembly: GCA_963693315.1. NCBI lineage: Eukaryota > Metazoa > Arthropoda > Insecta > Diptera > Cylindrotomidae > Diogma > Diogma glabrata. The sequence continues at coordinate 76,291,993 of OY856187.1, forward strand.
GATCAAAAACTAGACTATTGCATTATGAGTTTGTCAAAAAAATGTTGTCAAGTGTGTCAAAATAAAGATTTTTATTTATTTTTTTCCCAATTTTTTGGAAAAATTATTTGTTTGAAATGAAATTTTATTATTATTATTGAGAATTATGGCATTATAAGTTTGTCAAAATAATGTTGTCAAGTGTGTCAAAAGATTTTGATCTAGCTATTTACCCAATTTTTTGGAAAAAAATAAAATTCTTTATTTGAAATGAAATTTTATTATTATTATTGAGAATTATGGCATTATAAGTTTGTCAAAAAATGTTGTCAAGTGTGTCAAAAGAAAGGTTTTTATTTATTTTCTACGCAATAGTTTTAGAAAAAATAAAATTAATAGTTTGTATAACATGATATTTTATTATTATTATAGAGAATTATGGCATTATAAGTTTGTCAAAAAATAATGTCCAGTGTGTCAAAGAATGATTTTATTTATTTTTTAGCCAATTTTTTGGAAAAAAATGTAGCTGTTTTTATGACGTAAATGTAATTTAAAATGAAATTGGACATGGACATTTTTGAATTTGTTAGTTTTTGAAATATTTTGGAAATTTTGAAAAAGTTTGTATTTTTGATTTAGTAATATTTTTAGAATTTCGGAAAAAGTTTTAATTTTTGATTTTGTAAGAATTTTTGGAATTATTTTAAAATTTTGAAAAATTTTTAATTTTTGATTTTATTATAATTTTTGGAATTTTGAAAAAATTTTCAATTTTTGATTTTGTAATAATTTTTGCAATATTTTTAGAATTTTGGAAAAAGTTTGAATTTTTAAGAATTTTTGAAATATTATTGGAATTTAGAAAAAGTTTAAATATTTGATTTTATTCTAATTTTTGGAATATTTTTGGCATTTTGAAAAAGTTTGATTTTATTTAATTTAACAATATTTTTGGAATTTTGATTATAATTTTCTGGCAACTTATTGATGTTTCGTGTTGATTTTGTAATAAATTTTTAAACAGATATAAAAAATACTTGTACTTTAACAAAGAGTTATGTTTGATATACATCGCTGCCCAAAAGTAAAAACCATGTCCTCATAAAAGTTTTTCGCCGAAAACTATATCAAAATCCTTAACCCAGACTGAAGTATTAATATCTCAGATCTGTGAGATTTCCACCCCTCCTTATTTTTTTAATGAAACACCACTCTCACCACCTGTCGTTTTACCCAAGAAGCTTTTGTCCCATACCCATTTCAGTTACTCTGTCCAAACCATTTTATTCCAATGTTACGAACCATAAAAAATTCGAATTTACGTTAAACGAAATGAAAATTATTTAATCAAATAAAATGAAAACAATAATAACAATTAAAGGAAATGACAAAACTACAATGTAAATATTTGATGGGAAATATACAAAAACAAAAGAAAAATCAAGAAAATTCATTTGAAAATCTTCTTTTATATAAAGTCTTGTTTGCAGATTTAATAAAATTTGTCTATTTTCTGTACGTTAATCGATTTTTATTATTTAATTTAAAAACAAAGTAAAAGCTTTCTTCTTATCTTATTCTCATAATTTATTCTGAATATGTTGTGCTTTTTATATAATTTTATGTGAGAAAGCTTTGTATGTGCTTTGGATAATTGAATCGAATTTTAAGACGATATTAATTTTGTATACAGGTTTACATTGAATCAGTTTCTAAAATGTTACTACTTGAAATTGAGATTTGTTTGAAATAGGGGATGAGAGTTGTAATTTGTATATACTATTGTAATTTGTTGATCTTTGAAATTAAAATGTTTAAGAAAATTTCTTAAAATATTGGATAGACTGACATGTTTAAGGGAAACTAATGCGTGTTTTATGAGTTTAAACTTAAGCTAAATATTTAAGATTATTTTTTTAAAAATTACTCGAGTTATTTTTCCAACCAACTACAAGAACTTTTTAAAATCAATCACAAGAGCTAGTTTGACTATTTTCTAGAAGGTCAATTATTTTTGAGTTGTTTTAAATGGTGGCCTTTAGTAATTATTATAATCAAACCCCTTCCTTTTACCATTCTTCTAGAACTTGCACGTAGTGTTAGATTAAGCTATTTATTTATGTTGCTTATTCTCCAACTTTGAAGATTTAAAGAGTTGCTCTTTTATATATATCACTATATGGAAGCTAAACACAATAACGTTTAGAAAAAAAACTAATATAAAATAATGACGTAATCTAACTGTCCCCGTCTCCAATTGGATAAAGTTTTTTATGTTTCTTCATTTTTCATTATCTTTAAGAATATTTGTTTGCCAAAAGAGTCGGAAAACTAAATTAACAAAATCAATCAATCAAACGAAATCAAATCAATCAAAATATATTTAAAGTAAAATAAAGTAAACGAAAAACTTTTATGAAAAAAAAAATGAATGTATAAGAAAATTTTCAAACTCTTTTAATCTCTGTTTTACGATAAAAAAAACTTTTATAAAAATCATTTTTCATTTTGTTTGTTTAATAAATACGAGGTAATGTTGATAAGTTAATAGCTTAGCAAGCAATAAATCTAATAGTGAAGACAATTTCTTTTATTAATTCCAGCATCACCATAAACTAAAAGTTGAAGTCGGAACACCATCGGTAAACCTATTAAAAGTTTTGGACGAGAAATCGTATATCAACCCAAGCGTCTTCTTCAAAAAAGTTAAGAAAAGTTATATTTTTATCTTCATTTAAACAAAAAAAATTAAATCACACTCTCAAGTCATTTGTCACCTGCCATTACGCTATTTTTATCATAAAATAACTTTTCTGACAGGAAATAAAAAATTGTTATTGATACGTAAGAAGGGAAGGAGGTAGAGTACGAAAGAACTTTATATTAACGATATTGTATCGAATGGTTCAAAATGAAGATAAAAAATTTCTAAAACTTACCTAGAATTCCTAATCGAAAATTGACTGTTATAACAATTACGTGACCATAACTTGCTAAAACACTTCCATCGTACGGATTCCCAGAACCCCAATCAAACGATTCACCATGAACTAAAAAAAATACTGAATATGGAGCATCGATCCCGCGATTGCCTGAAAAAAAAATACAAATATTTAATTTTGATTGCTTAAGAGTATATACAACTCAGTTTTTTGTTGTAAAATTATGTTTTTAATCATAAATAATTATAAATTGGTGTCTCGTATAATCCGATATTTTTATATCGATTAAACTCGTCACCATAAAATAGGCTAAAGGTTAAGCTGTAGTTTATGTAAATGATTCCATTCATATCTTCTTACGTTTAAGTTTAAGTGACAGAACTTGACGTTTATTAACTATGGCTTAGAAGTCTTTTACTTTTTAAACTATGTCAAAATTGTTACGTTAAAATCTGAGCTCACGAAACAAGATTATTTTAAATTCAAGCTACCCTTTTTTGACTGAAGAAATCAACAAACTAAAACACACATGAAGTTTTTTCTAAAAGCTTGTCTACATATGTAAATCATGCTTCTAGCAAAACTTATTTTAGGTCAAAAGACGTCATCAACAAAAAACAGAATAAAAACGTTTACGCTAATGTCGAAGAGGTTACCTAATCCAGCATGATCGTAAAGGACAATATTCTGCCCTAGCTAATTCAAGATAAATGTGTTGAGGTCTGATAGATAAGAAGATCTTGCTCATCAGTACGGTATATCTGATATCTTTCAATTTTAATTACCAACTTTTACAGATTCATGTTTTTCTGTGTTCATAAGGCTTCCATTTAAAATAAAACAATATTTGGTAGCGAGACTTATCAAAACGCACCATAAAAAAAACCAAACTGAAAATGCTGTGGTTGTACACAGGAGCTCCAGTACACCTTCGACTTAGAAAATGTACTGATAGTCCTTATGTCCATACATGCCGAAAACGGTATGCAAATAAGAATTTGGCAGGAAATATAAAAAATAAAAGCGACTCACCCTTATAAATATAATGTGCATGGTGCACAAGTCTATGCACATTTCACGCACCTTTTTATTTTACTAATTTTAAGTTTTTTTTTCTAAATATTCCAATGCATATTTTAAATTTACTTTAAGTTTAAAGTATTTGAGTGGTAAAATTTTCATATATAAATGAAATAAAATTCAAAAAACTTAAATATTTGACTTGCGTATAAAAAATAATATTAATTTTCCATAATTTTCTTAATGTTATAAAAAATAATTTTAAATATCAGTAAACCGACATTAAAAATGACAAACAAAAAATATTATTTTCTATATTTCTCAACATCAGCTTATTTATAGACTATTTATTATGTTTAAAAAAATATTTTTATCCCAATATTTCGACCTTGCGGGTCATCATCATTATAGATCAGCATTAGCTCGTCATTCATGTTCAACGTCATGTTGAATGTTTGGATCATTTTGGTTTTGGAGATCCTTTTGTTCTGGATTGTGAAATTAACCATTTAAAGAGATATTTAAAGAAATTACTCACATAACTTTGGAACCATATTCAATTAATTATAAAACAGATTGTAATGGTTTACATTCAAATTATATTTCTCTTATTAAATCAACAATTAGGTGATATTAATTTTAGTAGTTGCATTAAAATTAAAACTGTTTTTTCAACGAGTTTTCTTATTCAGAATTTGATTTTCTGTCATTCAAATTTTTCCTTTTCATAAAATTGTTTTCTGTTATGATTGGAAGGTATAAAATAATTTTTATTTTGAATTAATAATAATAATGATTCTATTGCATTTTTTTATAGATTTTGTGCAATATATTCTTTTAAACATTTTATGTTTATTATCTGTTTTTTTGAACTATTTTATTTTTTTTATTTTTTATAAAATTTTGATTATGTAAGTTTTACGTTAATTTTTTGGTGTTGTTTCTAATTAATTGTTTTTGTAGGTAATGTTAAACATAATAAAATATATGTAGCCACTGATGATGACCCGCAAGGTCGAAATATTTTTGGAATAAAAATATTTTTTTAAACATAATAAATAGTCTATAAATAAGCTGATGTTAAGAAATATAAAAATTAATAAAAGACTATGAATATTTAATAATTAAAAAATATTAAATAAATATAATATTCTTTTTAAACCACTAAAATCAGTAATTCAAAGTGCCCGTTTGTTTTTTGTATTTTTTTTCCTTACCTTCACAAAAAAATTCTTTTGCGCTAATTTTAGATGAATATAAATATAATTCAACAATTTATTATCACAAAAGTCTTTTTATCTCATAAAAAATTGAATAATTTTATTATATTCAGTCATTTTACATAATATGAAACTACTTTTTCATTCTTTATTATTTTAATTCTTTTGTTTATTATTATTATCATTAAGTAAATTTCGTTTCCTGTGCAATTTTGTGCAAGTTGGTATTGTAACATGCACATTGCACGCAATTGTAACATGCATATTTCACTTTTCACGGAAAATTGTTTTACGGGTGGGTATCACATTCTGATTACTCAAACGAAGAAAATTTCTTTGGTAGTATTTGTTCCAACTACTTTGTATAATATTGATTTTGAGTCAACTAATAGGAACTGGTAATATAGGAATAATGATCACAATAAACTAATAACTTGAATGTTAATTGAAACAAATAAATTAATTGAAACAAAAAATGTTTTTTACTTAACTAACCCCGAAAAAGAAAAGTGACCTCAAAAATCTGATACCCAAGTCTGGGAAAAAAACAGTAAACTAATAACATTCATACTGATCAACAAAAATTTAGGTGAATGCTAACGAGAGATTCACTGTTAGTCTATTTATCAGGAGAGTGAAATACTGAGTGAAGTTCTGCAACTGTGTAACGGTGAAGTGTTGAGAATTTGTTCATTTCTTTTCATTTCAATTTAGTTGTATATGCAAATTATATGTGATGTGAGTGCTTAAAAATCTACTAGCAAACGGCTCACTGTTAAACGTCAAAAATACATAAAGCTAAATGTTTATTTTAACTTTTAACACAATTTAAACGTAATTTATCACAAATTTAACTGCATATAAATATTTTAAAAATTAAATATGAAAACAGATCTTGATTTAATTTAGAAATGCAATTTACAAAAATCAAATTACATTGACGTTATGGTGTTTTTTGACATGATGTTAATAACAACAAAAAAAATGTTCATTTTATCACCAAACAAGTAGTCGGTGTTAACTTAACTTTATTAAAATGTGTTTTTGCGGTGATAAGATACTCATCACTTCACCGCTTTACAGTTATAGAATTTGGCTACAGTTCTTTTTATCAAACGCCTGAAAATATGATTATTGAAACGTTGCTAGATAATACTGAAACACACAGTTGTAATGAACCAAGAGATACACTGTTACAGATCCATTCAATTAAAAAGCAAAGATATAAATATCCTTAGATCTTTCAGTTATGAAAATTGAAGACCAACTAGTTAAAACGATAGTCACTAATACACTGCAAAAATGTTAAAGTGTATGGTGTAGGGTGTGCATCTCATATATCATATCTCATATCTCATATCTCATATCTCATATCTCATATCTCATATCTCATATCTCATATCTCATATCTCATATCTCATATCTCATATCTCATATCTCATATCTCATATCTCATATCTCATATCTCATATCTCATATCTCATATCTCATATCTCATATCTCATATCTCATATCTCATATCTCATATCTCATATCTCATATCTCATATCTCATATCTCATATCTCATATCTCATATCTCATATCTCATATCTCATATCTCATATCTCATATCTCATATCTCATATCTCATATCTCATATCTCATATCTCATATCTAATATCTCATATCTCATATCTCATATCTCATATCTCATATCTCATATCTCATATCTCATATCTCATATCTCATATCTCATATCTCATATCTCATATCTCATATCTCATATCTCATATCTCATATCTCATATCTCATATCTCATATCTCATATCTCATATCTCATATCTCATATCTCATATCTCATATCTCATATCTCATATCTCATATCTCATATCTCATATCTCATATCTCATATCTCATATCTCATATCTCATATCTCATATCTCATATCTCATATCTCATATCTCATATCTCATATCTCATATCTCATATCTCATATCTCATATCTCATATCTCATATCTCATATCTCATATCTCATATCTCATATCTCATATCTCATATCTCATATCTCATATCTCATATCTCATATCTCATATCTCATATCTCATATCTCATATCTCATATCTCATATCTCATATCTCATATCTCATATCTCATATCTCATATCTCATATCTCATATCTCATATCTCATATCTCATATCTCATATCTCATATCTCATATCTCATATCTCATATCTCATATCTCATATCTCATATCTCATATCTCATATCTCATATCTCATATCTCATATCTCATATCTCATATCTCATATCTCATATCTCATATCTCATATCTCATATCTCATATCTCATATCTCATATCTCATATCTCATATCTCATATCTCATATCTCATATCTCATATCTCATATCTCATATCATATCTCATATCTCATATCTCATATCTCATATCTCATATCTCATATCTCATATCTCATATCTCATATCTCATATCTCATATCTCATATCTCATATCTCATATCTCATATCTCATATCTCATATCTCATATCTCATATCTCATATCTCATATCTCATATCTCATATCTCATATCTCATATCTCATATCTCATATCTCATATCTCATATCTCATATCTCATATCTCATATCTCATATCTCATATCTCATATCTCATATCTCATATCTCATATCTCATATCTCATATCTCATATCTCATATCTCATATCTCATATCTCATATCTCATATCTAATATCTAATATCTCATATCTCATATCTCATATCTCATATCTCATATCTCATATCTCATATCTCATATCTCATATCTCATATCTCATATCTCATATCTCATATCTCATATCTCATATCTCATATCTCATATCTCATATCTCATATCTCATATCTCATATCTCATATCTCATATCTCATATCTCATATCTCATATCTCATATCTCATATCTCATATCTCATATCTCATATCTCATATCTCATATCTCATATCTCATATCTCATATCTCATATCTCATATCTCATATCTCATATCTCATATCTCATATCTCATATCTCATATCTCATATCTCATATCTCATATCTCATATCTCATATCTCATATCTCATATCTCATATCTCATATCTCATATCTCATATCTCATATCTCATATCTCATATCTCATATCTCATATCTCATATCTCATATCTCATATCTCATATCTCATATCTCATATCTCATATCTCATATCTCATATCTCATATCTCATATCTCATATCTCATATCTCATATCTCATATCTCATATCTATATCTCATATCTTATATCTCATATCTCATATCTCATATCTCATATCTCATATCTCATATCTCATATCTCATATCTCATATCTCATATCTCATATCTCATATCTCATATCTCATATCTCATATCTCATATCTCATATCTCATATCTCATATCTCATATCTCATATCTCATATCTCATATCTCATATCTCATATCTCATATCTCATATCTCATATCTCATATCTCATATCTCATATCTCATATCTCATATCTCATATCTCATATCTCATATCTCATATCTCATATCTCATATCTCATATCTCATATCTCATATCTCATATCTCATATCTCATATCTCATATCTCATATCTCATATCTCATATCTCATATCTCATATCTCATATCTCATATCTCATATCTCATATCTCATATCTCATATCTCATATCTCATATCTCATATCTCATATCTCATATCTCATATCTCATATCTCATATCTCATATCTCATATCTCATATCTCATATCTCATATCTCATATCTCATATCTCATATCTCATATCTCATATCTCATATCTCATATCTCATATCTCATATCTCATATCTCATATCTCATATCTCATATCTCATATCTCATATCTCATATCTCATATCTCATATCTCATATCTCATATCTCATATCTCATATCTCATATCTCATATCTCATATCTCATATCTCATATCTCATATCTCATATCTCATATCTCATATCTCATATCTCATATCTCATATCTCATATCTCATATCTCATATCTCATATCTCATATCTCATATCTCATATCTCATATCTCATATCTCATATCTCATATCTCATATCTCATATCTCATATCTCATATCTCATATCTCATATCTCATATCTCATATCTCATATCTCATATCTCATATCTCATATCTCATATCTCATATCTCATATCTCATATCTCATATCTCATATCTCATATCTCATATCTCATATCTCATATCTCATATCTCATATCTCATATCTCATATCTCATATCTCATATCTCATATCTCATATCTCATATCTCATATCTCATATCTCATATCTCATATCTCATATCTCATATCTCATATCTCATATCTCATATCTCATATCTCATATCTCATATCTCATATCTCATATCTCATATCTCATATCTCATATCTCATATCTCATATCTCATATCTCATATCTCATATCTCATATCTCATATCTCATATCTCATATCTCATATCTCATATCTCATATCTCATATCTCATATCTCATATCTCATATCTCATATCTCATATCTCATATCTCATATCTCATATCTCATATCTCATATCTCATATCTCATATCTCATATCTCATATCTCATATCTCATATCTCATATCTCATATCTCATATCTCATATCTCATATCTCATATCTCATATCTCATATCTCATATCTCATATCTCATATCTCATATCTCATATCTCATATCTCATATCTCATATCTCATATCTCATATCTCATATCTCATATCTCATATCTCATATCTCATATCTCATATCTCATATCTCATATCTCATATCTCATATCTCATATCTCATATCTCATATCTCATATCTCATATCTCATATCTCATATCTCATATCTCATATCTCATATCTCATATCTCATATCTCATATCTCATATCTCATATCTCATATCTCATATCTCATATCTCATATCTCATATCTCATATCTCATATCTCATATCTCATATCTCATATCTCATATCTCATATCTCATATCTCATATCTCATATCTCATATCTCATATCTCATATCTCATATCTCATATCTCATATCTCATATCTCATATCTCATATCTCATATCTCATATCTCATATCTCATATCTCATATCTCATATCTCATATCTCATATCTCATATCTCATATCTCATATCTCATATCTCATATCTCATATCTCATATCTCATATCTCATATCTCATATCTCATATCTCATATCTCATATCTCATATCTCATATCTCATATCTCATATCTCATATCTCATATCTCATATCTCATATCTCATATCTCATATCTCATATCTCATATCTCATATCTCATATCTCATATCTCATATCTCATATCTCATATCTCATATCTCATATCTCATATCTCATATCTCATATCTCATATCTCATATCTCATATCTCATATCTCATATCTCATATCTCATATCTCATATCTCATATCTCATATCTCATATCTCATATCTCATATCTCATATCTCATATCTCATATCTCATATCTCATATCTCATATCTCATATCTCATATCTCATATCTCATATCTCATATCTCATATCTCATATCTCATATCTCATATCTCATATCTCATATCTCATATCTCATATCTCATATCTCATATCTCATATCTCATATCTCATATCTCATATCTCATATCTCATATCTCATATCTCATATCTCATATCTCATATCTCATATCTCATATCTCATATCTCATATCTCATATCTCATATCTCATATCTCATATCTCATATCTCATATCTCATATCTCATATCTCATATCTCATATCTCATATCTCATATCTCATATCTCATATCTCATATCTCATATCTCATATCTCATATCTCATATCTCATATCTCATATCTCATATCTCATATCTCATATCTCATATCTCATATCTCATATCTCATATCTCATATCTCATATCTCATATCTCATATCTCATATCTCATATCTCATATCTCATATCTCATATCTCATATCTCATATCTCATATCTCATATCTCATATCTCATATCTCATATCTCATATCTCATATCTCATATCTCATATCTCATATCTCATATCTCATATCTCATATCTCATATCTCATATCTCATATCTCATATCTCATATCTCATATCTCATATCTCATATCTCATATCTCATATCTCATATCTCATATCTCATATCTCATATCTCATATCTCATATCTCATATCTCATATCTCATATCTCATATCTCATATCTCATATCTCATATCTCATATCTCATATCTCATATCTCATATCTCATATCTCATATCTCATATCTCATATCTCATATCTCATATCTCATATCTCATATCTCATATCTCATATCTCATATCTCATATCTCATATCTCATATCTCATATCTCATATCTCATATCTCATATCTCATATCTCATATCTCATATCTCATATCTCATATCTCATATCTCATATCTCATATCTCATATCTCATATCTCATATCTCATATCTCATATCTCATATCTCATATCTCATATCTCATATCTCATATCTCATATCTCATATCTCATATCTCATATCTCATATCTCATATCTCATATCTCATATCTCATATCTCATATCTCATATCTCATATCTCATATCTCATATCTCATATCTCATATCTCATATCTCATATCTCATATCTCATATCTCATATCTCATATCTCATATCTCATATCTCATATCTCATATCTCATATCTCATATCTCATATCTCATATCTCATATCTCATATCTCATATCTCATATCTCATATCTCATATCTCATATCTCATATCTCATATCTCATATCTCATATCTCATATCTCATATCTCATATCTCATATCTCATATCTCATATCTCATATCTCATATCTCATATCTCATATCTCATATCTCATATCTCATATCTCATATCTCATATCTCATATCTCATATCTCATATCTCATATCTCATATCTCATATCTCATATCTCATATCTCATATCTCATATCTCATATCTCATATCTCATATCTCATATCTCATATCTCATATCTCATATCTCATATCTCATATCTCATATCTCATATCTCATATCTCATATCTCATATCTCATATCTCATATCTCATATCTCATATCTCATATCTCATATCTCATATCTCATATCTCATATCTCATATCTCATATCTCATATCTCATATCTCATATCTCATATCTCATATCTCATATCTCATATCTCATATCTCATATCTCATATCTCATATCTCATATCTCATATCTCATATCTCATATCTCATATCTCATATCTCATATCTCATATCTCATATCTCATATCTCATATCTCATATCTCATATCTCATATCTCATATCTCATATCTCATATCTCATATCTCATATCTCATATCTCATATCTCATATCTCATATCTCATATCTCATATCTCATATCTCATATCTCATATCTCATATCTCATATCTCATATCTCATATCTCATATCTCATATCTCATATCTCATATCTCATATCTCATATCTCATATCTCATATCTCATATCTCATATCTCATATCTCATATCTCATATCTCATATCTCATATCTCATATCTCATATCTCATATCTCATATCTCATATCTCATATCTCATATCTCATATCTCATATCTCATATCTCATATCTCATATCTCATATCTCATATCTCATATCTCATATCTCATATCTCATATCTCATATCTCATATCTCATATCTCATATCTCATATCTCATATCTCATATCTCATATCTCATATCTCATATCTCATATCTCATATCTCATATCTCATATCTCATATCTCATATCTCATATCTCATATCTCATATCTCATATCTCATATCTCATATCTCATATCTCATATCTCATATCTCATATCTCATATCTCATATCTCATATCTCATATCTCATATCTCATATCTCATATCTCATATCTCATATCTCATATCTCATATCTCATATCTCATATCTCATATCTCATATCTCATATCTCATATCTCATATCTCATATCTCATATCTCATATCTCATATCTCATATCTCATATCTCATATCTCATATCTCATATCTCATATCTCATATCTCATATCTCATATCTCATATCTCATATCTCATATCTCATATCTCATATCTCATATCTCATATCTCATATCTCATATCTCATATCTCATATCTCATATCTCATATCTCATATCTCATATCTCATATCTCATATCTCATATCTCATATCTCATATCTCATATCTCATATCTCATATCTCATATCTCATATCTCATATCTCATATCTCATATCTCATATCTCATATCTCATATCTCATATCTCATATCTCATATCTCATATCTCATATCTCATATCTCATATCTCATATCTCATATCTCATATCTCATATCTCATATCTCATATCTCATATCTCATATCTCATATCTCATATCTCATATCTCATATCTCATATCTCATATCTCATATCTCATATCTCATATCTCATATCTCATATCTCATATCTCATATCTCATATCTCATATCTCATATCTCATATCTCATATCTCATATCTCATATCTCATATCTCATATCTCATATCTCATATCTCATATCTCATATCTCATATCTCATATCTCATATCTCATATCTCATATCTCATATCTCATATCTCATATCTCATATCTCATATCTCATATCTCATATCTCATATCTCATATCTCATATCTCATATCTCATATCTCATATCTCATATCTCATATCTCATATCTCATATCTCATATCTCATATCTCATATCTCATATCTCATATCTCATATCTCATATCTCATATCTCATATCTCATATCTCATATCTCATATCTCATATCTCATATCTCATATCTCATATCTCATATCTCATATCTCATATCTCATATCTCATATCTCATATCTCATATCTCATATCTCATATCTCATATCTCATATCTCATATCTCATATCTCATATCTCATATCTCATATCTCATATCTCATATCTCATATCTCATATCTCATATCTCATATCTCATATCTCATATCTCATATCTCATATCTCATATCTCATATCTCATATCTCATATCTCATATCTCATATCTCATATCTCATATCTCATATCTCATATCTCATATCTCATATCTCATATCTCATATCTCATATCTCATATCTCATATCTCATATCTCATATCTCATATCTCATATCTCATATCTCATATCTCATATCTCATATCTCATATCTCATATCTCATATCTCATATCTCATATCTCATATCTCATATCTCATATCTCATATCTCATATCTCATATCTCATATCTCATATCTCATATCTCATATCTCATATCTCATATCTCATATCTCATATCTCATATCTCATATCTCATATCTCATATCTCATATCTCATTGAAATGAAAATGTAAGTGTTTGAACCCAACTAAGTTTCAAAGTTTGATTCGCTCCAGCAATAGCTTGGTATAAGACAACATACAAACCATTTCATGCAAAATAAACAACAGTCTGTGATGGTATCGTAAAATCAATTTTGTAAATTTGATTTTCATTAGTCATAAAATATTAATAACTAAAAAGATGGTTTATTTTTGAAAGCGTGGGTTCAAATTTATATTGTTTTCTGTTCGAAATTCAAATTATCTAAATTCTTAGATCAACATAAAACAACAAATATTTATATAAACATTATTAAAAATTTTCTAAAAATTTCCTTGAACTTTTTCTTACAAATAATAAACAAAAAAAGATGTTTATTTTTTATGTTTGTCCGGAAAAGATAGATCTAAGAAGAACTATTTCACACATACATATCATTAAAAAATAAATGAACAAACACTTGCTTATCTAAAGCTCATATTATTTCTTATTTTTTTTCTGCTTGTCTGAGCTAAACTAAAATAATGAAAAATAAATAATTTTTTTAAATCAAAACAAAAAAAAGCTTTAGCAGCAACATCCTTGGAATAAGAATTTTTCTATCTTGAGAAAGATATTTTTGTTGGTTTTTTCTACTTTGCAAATTTCTGCAAATGGTTGATAGTTTTAGCTTTGATTGCATTAAATTACTACTGGTTGTCTGATGATTTGGTTTAGAAAGAAAAAAAAATTGTTTACCTCTATCGAAACGATAGAATGACATCTTATTAATGCTGCAAGGATTAGATTTTGCTGTTTTTGCTATATTGTTTTGCTTGATTTATGTTGAATTTTATTGAATTTTGAAAACAGATTTATGTGGATTTATTTTATGAATAAGTTAAAGAGCTTTTGGTTATCTTGTTCTAGATTTTATTTTTTATAACACATTCAACATGTTCTAAAATAATAGACACCTAAAATTATTTTTTAATCATCGATATACCATATTTCTCATGTGAAAATATTTGTTTCACGCGAAAATTAAATGTTACACATCAAAATGTTTATTAAAAATTTTTTGAGTTAAAGCATTTTAATTAAAAACTAAGCCCGCCATCTTCATGTGAGATTTTTACTTAAATAAATTATTACAAATTGCTTACTTTTATAGACCTAGAATGCCAAAATTTATTAGCAAAGTGTTATTGATCCTCAAAATTATCATATTAAAAAACCAAATTGAGCTTGATAGAACTGGATGACTAATGTGTGTTTATAATGACTTTATTTATATTTTTAAAATATTTATTTATGGATAGCTAAATTTTCAAAATTTCGAAGAATATATTTTACTATTATTGGATGGCGTCTTTTATAGTAGGTATGTTTTAATCCGATCTGCTATGTTTATATTATTTAAATTTATTTAAATTATAACATTATTTATTTAAACTATTTGACTAAATCAATTTTTTTTATAAATACAGCTAAGGAAATTTACATGTTTGTCAAAATGTAACAATTCAAATTAAAGTTTGTGGATCTTATAAAATCCAATATAGATTTTTAGTACAATTTAGCAACGAACTGAAACCTACCGAGTTTTAGTAATAATTTTGAATAAAAGCTTACAATAAAGATGGCGAGCTTTAGTTTGCATTTAAATTTCTTAAACATGTTTATAAATTTGATAGATAAATTTTATTTTGTAGAACTATTGCGTAGCAATACAATCTTGTTTGGTGAAGGTTGTACCTTTTCTCTCTCTCTATCTCCCTGATAAATAAAAATTCTTAATCAATTAAAATAAATTAAACGTTAATTTTTTTCTTCGATTTTAATAATTTAACATAATTTAATATTCAAAAGAAAACTTCTGCCTAATTTTGCACGTCTTATGATAATCCTTTTCTTTCTTCTAATAAAGTTTTATAATTACGAAAATAATTGATTTTTGTGTTTTCTTTAATCTATTTTTATAATCAATTCTTAAAGTTGCTCAATTCGTTTTTATCTCGATTTTTTTCTTGATTTTACTTTCTTTTTTAATATTTATGCTGTTTGTAAATTTAATCGTGGTGATCCATTTTATAAATTTTGTTGAAAAATAAAGTTTATGACTGAATTAAATTCAAATGGCATACTGGTTCTAACTATTTCTTTGTGTCAATATTTCTGACACATTTATCACAGGATAACCCGTTATCAAATTTATTGTGATTCGACAAAAGATTTTGCAATACATACTTATTTTCAATGTTGTTCATTTATTCATAAATTATCAGCAAAAGTTCATTATCGTAAATCAGTTTTAATCCTTTACACAATCCATCAAATATAACAAGCTCCGAAAGCATATCAGATTTATAATCAATGCAAAATAATAAGTAAACTCTAAAACATAAATTCAGTAAAATAAATTATGGCAAATAATAACAACATACGAGCATAATTCAAATCCATTCCAAACGTTGTGCACAACCAAAAGCCTTAGCCGAAACCAAAAAAATTATTATTGTTTTATTTATTTTTAATCCCAAATAAATAATAACAATAATTTATTTATTTTTTGTTTATGTTTATTTTGATAAATTTTGAAAATATATGAATCATTGTTGAAGGACAAACACAGTTAAAAATATTTATTTCGAACTCTGTACGATGAGTAAGAAATACAAAAAACTAAATTTTGTGAAATTTTCATAAATTTTCGTTATTTTTCTTTTTTGGATTTTCATAGAATCTCGTTTTTATTTATTTAGTCGAAGCTTTTATATTTATACAAGGGTGGTGTGAAAAGTATTGAGTAAGTTAAAAATGGCGTAACAAATCAACAATCTAAATAATATATTTGTAGCGATGTCAGTGAATTGAATCAGTTGCAAAAATACGTTTTTCTTTGAACTTCTAGAAAACCAGCAACTTTTTATCTTAATACCATATCCTGATACATCTAAATTTAAACAAAGAATAAATAATTCAATCTCAGTCATTTCATATTGAAATTTGACAAACATAAATTTTTCAGAAAATTTTGTGGAAAATAGATACCGTTAGATGGAAGTGGATAATAGATACTCCGATAATAGATGGTTCGTTAAAATGCTACTGTTGAGTTATGTAAATTAAATTATTTGGGTAATATTCTATAAGTCAGTTTAAATTATAAATATAAAACACAAAATGAATGTTTTCGATGTATTTATGCTCTTTGTTTTGAGTATTTGTTGTACTTGAGTGATTGAAAGATATAAAATTTATTAAATTATGTTAAGCATTTGAGTTGTGTTTTGAAAAGAATGAAAATTGATGAAATGATTTTGTGTGGCAGGAGTAATTATTAAAATCTAAAGCTTTCTAAAAATATATAAGTATGGTATAAAGTTTATTGATACAATCATAAAAATCTTCATTTTATTTAATCAAAGTATTCAAATGATGTGTGTGGTCTGTAACCAAATTCTTGGATATAAAAACGAAAGTTGTGGTTCATAGAAAATACACTATAGTTCTACGAACTAAAACTATAACCTTTAAATTACCCACACATCTTCTAGTTCATCAGCACAGCTTAGCAAAAAAAAAAGAAAGCCAATAAATCAAACGTAAAACTAGTGCAAGAAATTCGAGGTTAAAAATGTATATACTTTAAATTTAAAGCCCTCTGTGATTTTTACTGAAAGCCCGTCCTCATACCACCTTAGAAAATCTGTTAAGCAATTCTTTGATATCTGATATCGTCGCTTTAATAATGAAATAACGTATACGTAAAAGTGTAGTTTCGAGATATTTGAGTTTAAAGTTTGATGTGCGCAAGCATTTGCATGGACGTTAATTTATAATTTATTAATTCTTACCCCCAGTCATAAAATAATTCGAAAATGTAAAAACACCAATTCAAAGATACCCATATGGGGAATGCAGCGCACCTATTATATAAAAACAACGTATAAATAGCATACGTTGTTTTATTATTAAAGCGACGATATATACGTGAGAAAATTAATTCACAGTAGATATGCTTTCCCATAAATTTAAAATATTCTGGACATGAAATGAAATTGCCAAAATTTACATTTGTTTTCAAATTTTCAAAAGAATGTGAAATATTATTTTTGTAACACATGCAGAAAAAATACCTAATTTGGTTCTGAAATAAAAGTAATGAGAAATATCTATTTCGCACATAAGCCTACAATAGTAGATTGTAATACTAGCGCAAAAGCGTTTTCCAAACAAGAGTGTAGTTTGCAGCACAAACGTTGCAAGTGCCGCAATCACTCGCGTTTGGAAACGCAGTTCGTGCTAGTAATACACACTAGTTTTTGTAACCAATGCACAAAATTTATTAAATATTTATTTAGTTGTTGATTATTATTGATTGATTATGTTGATTGATTATTACTTTATTTAACAAAATTAAAAACGAATTTAAGATATTTAAATATAAACTAAAGTGCGCCATCTTCTATATAATATTTGTATTCAAAAAGACTATATAAAAATATAAACAAAGCAATCCGGTTACAAACAAACTTCGAAATTTTAAACAACATTGATAAAAATTTCAATTATTTATAGAATTTAAACAAATACAAATGTTTTTTACTTTTTTGGACGTAGCTATGGCAAAAAAAATATATAGTTAAAAAGTGTCAATTTAAGGCCGCAAATCACAGTAATAAAGTAACACTTTAATATGTAGGCGAATAAAAAAATATTTTGTCTGCTTGTTTTGATGTGTGACATATTTGTTTTCATGCACAAAATATTGTTGTCTGCCCAAAATGCTTTCTGCACTCGAGTACCACAATACGACATATATCGAAACTCGTTTGAGTGCGGAAAAGTGAGATATTTCCGCACTGATTTTTCATTTCAGCATTGCTTTTCCATTTCCACACTGCTTTTTCATTTCTGCACTGCTGCCTATTTAAAAAACAGTTCGTTTGTTTTGGTCAACATTTTTATTAATAAAGTAGAAATGAATGAAAACATTACTTTTGACCAAAGTAGAAAGAGCAATTATGCAAGTTATTGAATGAATATCCTCCAGGAATCGGTGGTTGTGGCAAAGGCTTTCTAACCACGTTCAAGTTTGTTCGGCTTGTTTGACTCGAAATTATTGTAACAGTTGTACCGGCTGAAACATTGCCATTTTTAGTGATTTAAAAGTGTTTAATACAATTGTATAATACGCGGTATTATACGTAAAATACCGTATTGTCCAAAACGTTGTAAAATACAAGGTATTTAACTATACAAAATATTTTTTATTTTGATGGCGCGCGGCGTAGCAAACAGCCCTTTTACTAAAATTGCGCGTGGATTATTAAAAAAATTTATAGCTGTGAATATATGTCTACTATTACATCTATAAGGTATAAACGACGCCGAGGAAATAAATTATTTGAACGCCTTGCTAGTATGCGTTTCTAAATAATTTTAAAATTTCTGTTGTACCAAGATAAGATTGTTCTAATAATAAAATATCCAGAGCACAAATATCAACAATCGATTATAGTTGCTGAGAAGCAACCTTTCAGTAGCCCCGCTAACAGTTCATTGGAAATGGTAATGATCCAATCTGAATAAAAAATTTAAATACAGTAGCCGGTAGCGAATGAAGGTGAAATAAATTGAAACTAAGCATCAGGATAGTGTTCCATATAAATTAGAGTCAGATAATTTAATAGGTCTTATTAGCATTCGTATAATATATAGATAAAAATAAGGATAAGATATCCAAATTCAGATATTTAGAAAAGAAATGAATTAGTAATTCTAAATGATGATAATTATGTAATTCTAAATGATGATGGAAGTCATTTTTTTGTTATTCCATTCACATGTTATCTCGGCTATTACAAAAGTGTACGGTATTTTATTTTGTATAAAACAATGTATAATACGCTGTATTATACAAAAAAAATAAAATACGGTATTTTAACATCTCTAGCCATTTTCAACGATTAATTCACTGGATTGAGCAGTGGTTGATGAGGTCGTTAAAACGTTATCAGCTTTAACAATTTTCGAACCCATGATGCTGTCAGCAATTTTACGTTTATTGTTGAGCGAATGTTGAATGTATTTTTCTGTAACCTTATCAAACTCCCAACCACCATGTTGCTTAATTGTAGTGAAAATCATACCCGAATCTGCCAAGGATGCTGACGATCGACGAAAGCAATGACCAGTGTACTCATCCGGTGACGAAGGATTAAAAAAATTGCAATTGTTTTCGGATAGCCTCCAATCGTGTTAATGCCGATCAGCTGTTTGATACATTTGCCTTTACGACTACCCAAAAAGAATCTGTCGGTGATAACGCCATGAGGACGAAGTCCTGAATACATCTTGAAAATGTCAACCAAATTTACGTCCCGATCACTTCCTTTGTTGATGACAAATTGTCGAATGATTTTGGTTTTCGTTTTCGGTACGGTAATTTTAATGCAATTGTCCATGAATTCGACATCCTTTACGTTCAAATTCAACAATTCGCAATTCGACAATAAGGATCACCTTAAAATTGTGAGGTTAGGAAACTGAAACAAAAAAATTATCAGCAAATTTTACCTTCGTAGCCAAATAAACATCGTCGGGAGCGTCCTTCAGGAATTTGTAGATATCTTCAATGGTGAAGATTCTTGATTCTTCGCAAAATAATTGTCATTTTTGCGCTTGAAAAGAGCTCGCAAATTGTTGAATTTTGAGATATCAATGTTGTTTTTCACGTTCAACGTGGATTTTAACATTGAGTAAATGCTCCATGTAGTTGACGATTGGAATTGTTTCATCTCGGTATCGAAATAAGCATCACTTTATTTTTTTTTCACTGAACCATTGTTTGAACGCTCGATACGTTTCTTTGGATACGTTTCTTTGGATATTGGATACGTTTCTTTGGATATTACCGGCAATAAACCTTGCAAAGCTCTTTCAGCTGCTCCTTCCAAATCGGAATCCTCCCCTGAGCTCATTTTTTGCAGTTTCTTAATAAAATATACGCGAAATGAAAAGACGTTTGTATTGTGGGAACAATCAAGAACAAATAAAGTTTTTTTCTTGCATATAATCCAACTTGCATATTGTCAAGGCATTGTTGATCGATCAATACTTCACGTAGTTTTTTTGTAGTGATTTTTTGTATTTTTTTTAATTTTTTGTCTATTGTGGTACTCAAGTGCAGAAAACGTTGTGTGCAACTCGTTTTGAAATGAGTTTTTTTCAGCACACATCCTAATTTTCAATACTCGCTTCGCTCGTATTGAAAAGTTAGGACTAGTGCTGAAAAAATTTCCATTTCAAAACTTGTAGCACAAACTACTATTCTCGAAGAATTAAAAATATTTTGTAGGCATATATGCGACAAATACATTTTTCGTTAATTTGATTTTAGATCAAAATTAGATACTTTTTGTGCATGTGTTACAAAAAGTACATTTGTTCTTTTGAGTTCGTTTGATGTTGTCTCAAATATTTACTCTGTAAGGCGTAAACTAGTATAATGTTAGGCAATATTATTTCAATAGGTAAAAAGGTCTACTTCTTATGCGTAAAAGTGCATTTTACGGTTAACTCGTACCAAATTGTTATTTGTATATTAGGAGCGTAAAGTAGGTCTTTTTTGCATGAGAATGTTGCTCGAGGCGTTAGTCAAGGGCAACAAACACTCGAACGGAAAAAAGATACTCTATGCCCGAGTTACATATAAGATACAAAAAAGTGATATTTTAACTTAACATTTGAAGATTTCATAAGGTAACTACTTTTCTCTAGAGAAAAAATGAACGTTACGTGTCAAAGAAGGCAGGGGTTTTAACAAAAGAGCAAGTAGAAAAGTTTCTTGTTGAAGCTCCTGTTGACTATTGGTTGTTATATAAAGTGATTACAATTTTTGGAATTTTTGATGCTTGCCGGTGTGACGAGCTTCTCTCGTTGACGGTGAAGGACGTAGAAGATGTTGAGAAATATATTATCGTCACTTTACGGAATCCAAAGAATTTAGCAACAAGGAGATTTATGATCACAGATGAGGGTTGCAGTTTTCAACCTTGTGCTTTATACAGAAATATTACGTTTCTTTTTAACCTACCGTAATGGTAAATGTATTTCCCTCAATGTTGGTCAGTGCACTATTGGCGGTATACCGGAAAAAAATTGCAACATACTTAGGGCTACAAGAACCTGAATTGTACACTGGTCACTCATTTTACCGATCAGCAGTAACGATGTTTGTGGATACCAGCAATATTTTGACACTGAAACGTGTGGGAGGATGGAAAAGTAGTGGAATTGCGGAAGGTTATGTCGATGATTCTATCAGTAAAAATATTGAAACTGCGAAAAAAATGTGGCTTCTACTTCGGGTGGTTCTACAATTATATTTCCAATGACGAGCGAATTCACTTCCGCTTCAGGAACATTCTATATTGTATGAAACAAAGAAATAAAAATGTTCAAATGTTAAAAACGCTACTATTTTTTTTCAAATTTCTCTACTAACTTGTTAAATTCATAACTGGTCTGCTGTTAATTTAACACTACTAGCCAGTTAAAATGACTTTTCAATATTAGGCAAAAGAAATTTTTTAAGCTGAAAAATAAAGATCTTTTATAGTCGAATTTTAAAGATTTAACTAATATCGTTCGTTTTTCGCCTATAACTATTTCAGTTTTAACCATTTCTTTGTTTAGGCAAAAAAAAAATTTTAAGCTTGAAAAAGATCTTTTATGTGTCGAATTTTACAGAAATAACATTAAAGCTCGTTTTTTCCCTATAACTACTTGAGTTTTGATTTTACAAAAAAGTTCTGAAAGTAAAAGTTATAGATAATAAAAAAATACCTCGACTTTGTGTTTAGGCAAAACAAATTTTTTAAGTTTAAGATGTAAGATCTTTTATAGTCGAAATTTACAGATATTACTAATATCGTTCGTTTTTCGAACTTTCGTTTTTAAAACTTTTACTTGCACAACTTTTTTGTAAAAGTGAAATAGTTATAGGCGAAAAACAAACGTTAATCTTATTTCTGTAAAATTCGACTGTAAAAGATTTTCTTTTTCTCGCTTAAAAAAATTTTTTTTTCCTAAACAAAGAAAAAATTCGATGTATTTTTTTAAGATCTACAACTTTTATTTGCATAATTTTTTTTATCTAATGTTTTTTGCGCCTTGAACAGAAAAATCAAAATTTTTGTTTTAAAATTCTGAAAAAATTCATGGATGACTTTTAGACCATAAGCAACCTAATTCCGGTTCAAGGTTATGAAAATTAAAAAAAAAAAATATTTAGACATAAAATTTAAATACTTCTAACGTTAACTCAAATAAATGTATTATTTTAGTACCATAAAGGTTTACAGATGAACACATTGTAAGTGTTCTTGTAAGCGATTAGGGATGAAAGACTTATGTCATAGCAAATAAAATATGTACAATATTTATGTAAAAAAAATATAATTATATAAAAAAATAAATTAATAAAGGAAAAAAAAATAAAGCATTTTTTGTGGGACACCCCCCACGAATAGTATAATCATAAGCTCACGAGATCATCATAAGCACACACCCGGCGCTAACTGTTATTTCGATACTTAGTTTCAGTCCTGATACTGAAACGCAATCACTAGACCTTTAAGAAAGAGAATTTTTCACAAAAGTGCCTGTTCATACTATATAGCACGAAAGTAACTCATCGATGTTTACTGTTTTAACGATATTGGTTTTTTTTGTATAAACAGGTATAATATTATAAATATTATTTTCTGAAAAAATTAAATAATATTAAAACCCATATATTGTACTAGTAACAACTATTTTTGTTATGTTATGTGCGATTTGCGGAGACGATTAGAAAATTCTGATTTTTTGTCTACACTACATTAAAAAAGTATACACTATTAAACAATAACATTTTGGATTTTATCGTAAGCAAAATTATTTAGGTATGGCTCAGAAATTCTGTACTTCTAAACCAACCGTGTCTACTCAGAAATTGGGAATACAAATTTGAAAACCCACTCAATAAAGAAAAAAAAAGACTTTCCCGTTAATTGTTTCCCTTTAAAAGTGAAGAACACAATAAGTAAAATATGAAGGATCTGCAATATCACAGCTTTGAGTTATCAAGACTTCGGTTTTGGTTAATCATTTTGATATAGTTTTTGGCATAAAACTTTTAGGAGGACAGTGTTTTTAGTTCTCGGCAGAGATGTGTTTTAAATATAAAACTCTTTGTACAAGGATTCATCTCTGTTTAGAAAATTATTACATAACTAACACGAAAAATCAATTCGTTGCCGGAAAGTTATAACAAATCATATATTAACATAATTTATTGAAAAGATGATACACTAAGCAAACTACTCAAAAACCTAGCCATTTAGCGTTTGGAGTAATATTACAAAATCAAAAATTCAGATTTCTTTCAGAAATCCAAAAGTATTTCAGAAATTATAATAAAATCAAAAATTTACTTTTTTTCAAAATTATAAATATTGCAGAAATTATTACAAAATCGAGAGATATAAATTTAGTCAAAAAATTTTAAATTATATTGGAAAAAATATACAAAAATCAAAAATGCAAACTTTTTCCAAAATTCTAAAAATATTTCAAAAATTATTTGAAAATCAAAAATTGAAACTTTTTTTCAAAATTCTAAAAATATTCCAAAAATTCAAACTTTTTCCAAAATTCTCAAAATATCGCAAAAATTATAACAAAATCAAAAATACTATAACAATATTATAACAAAATTTTCCAACAATTATAATAAAATCAAAAATTTTAACTTTTTCAAAACTCTAAAAATATTCCGAAAATTCTTACAAAATCAAAAATTGAAACTTTTTTCAAAATTCCAAAAATAATTAATTCAGTAAATTATTTGTGATATAACATCACCCCGATGGAAAATCTCCCATCAAGAATATTATAAGAAATGAATCTAAAAAATTATGCTGCAAATTATGAAACTTTTTGCAATCATACAATTTTAGAGCGATCTAGTTTCGAACCAATGAGAAAATTTTAAACTTTAAAAAAGTTTATCATTCTCATCAGGGCTAGCCGACTAGATAAACTCTACCAAAAAATGTCAACGCTAATGAATATAAACCAAAAATTAGGTTACAACTCTAGCGAAGTGTAAAAACAAAAAATTTACATAAACATATATTTGATAAATTCAGGTTTAGTCAATTAATTTCTCTGGTGATCATTGTTTTGTTATACTCTAGACATTCTAGTATTGAATAAAAAACTTGTATCGGTGAGAAGAAGATGACTAGTCTTCACTTGTGTCTATTGACACATGATCAACAATTAATTCAGTAAATTATTTGTGATATAACATCACCCCGATGGAAAATCTCCCATCAAGAATATTATAAGAACTGAATCTCAAAAATTATGGTGCAAATTATGAAACTACTCCAAAAAAATTTCAAAAATTATAACACAATCATACATTTCCATGTTCGATCAAATTTCATGTAAGTAATCTTTTGAATTACGGGATTTTGAGTGGAATTTTCGAATTAATAGTGAAGTTTATTTCTCATATTACGAATTAAAATTCTTTATTTTTGCTATCTATATTTCGGAGGCTATTGCTCTCCATTATCAAGATGTCGGAAATTAAAAAGTATATATATTGGAAAAAAATAAATAAATTAGAATAAATTATTGTGAGACAAAAGTTAAAAAACAAGAAACATTGAGAAAACTTACATTTTAAAAAAATTAATTAAAAAATTGCACAGATTACAAAACTTAAAGTTATGTTAAAATTGTTAATTAAATTGAGACTAATACCGAATTCACAGCGACATAGCAAATTAGTAGATTTAATTTAAATCTGTGCTGTAAACACTTTTTATTTTAAAATTTTACAACTAATTTGATATCTAGGATTAGTACCATTACAAACGATTCAAATACTTACGATTCACATTACAATCTACGTTTTAAACTCATATTAAATATGCCAAAATACAAATTATAATTTACTATCTACTAATTTGCTATGTCGCTGTGAATGCGGTATTAATTCTAAAAACATTAAGACACTATTACAATTTGATGAACGTCAACACTTAAACTAATTAATCTTGCTAAGTAAGCCTGGGGTGATAGGAGGAGAAATTTAAAAGGGGAAATTAACGACCGGTAGACCAGGAACAAACCGTAGTAGGTGAAAGTTAAACAGATAGAGGGAGTTGATTTTAATTAAGAAGAAAATTGTGAAAAAATAATAATAATGTACAGGGAAATAATTTATTTACGTTTGATTAAATCTACGTATATTTTTGAAATTCCCATTGTGTCGAATTTTTTGTTAATAGCGTTATTGTGTGTTAAGACGAACAGAGACTCTTTTGTCGTCCGTTTAAGGCGGTTGGATTCAATCCCAAGGATCTCCGGATGAGTTAGTCAAATGTGTGTTTCGTTTCTTTTGCGTGGTATGCTAGAGCTGTGGTATAGTCTTTTTTCGGGCTTTGTAATGGAATAGGGTTGAAGGAGACTGAAGGGACTGGTAGAGAAGGCATAGTGGGATTGGTTTGGTGGATATTTGTTGGACTTGTTGAAACAGGAAAGGAGGTTATTGTTGGAAGTATTACATTGATAGCAGGTAGGGGGAGCAAGGAAGTAATAGGTAAGGTTGGTGGGAGTGTGACAGTCAAAATATTTCTGACGTCCAGGGAGTGTTGGTACATTCTCTTTTTTATATATTGGGATGATTCCCCAATGTAGCAACAAGAGCATCCTTGACAGTTCACTTTATAGAGGGTGTTACATCTTTTTTCTGGTGTGGTCTTATCTTTAAGAAAAGTGAAGAATATGTTTTTATTCGTATTGTCCGACCTAAATGTAACTTTGATTTCATCTGAGGGCAAGAATTCTTTGATCATATTATTAATTTTATATAGTATTTCATTTCCGATATCTTGATAATGGAGAGCAATAGCCTCCGAAATATAGATAGCAAAAATAAAGAATTTTAATTCGTAATATGAGAAATAAACTTCACTATTAATTCGAAAATTCCACTCAAAATCCCGTAACTCGAAAGATTACTTACATAATAAAAGTGTGGAAAGAACTTGTTACATTAAATTTCATGTCATAAAAATAATTAATTTAATTTATTGCCAAAAAATTAGTTAAAAAAATGAAAATCATTCTTTTGACACACAACATTTTTTTGATAAAATTATAATGCAATAATCTAGATTTTGGTCTCACCAATCCCGACCATCAATATTTCTCCAAATTTAATGTTCCTACTCGTAATCATTTAAAATGAACGTTTTTTAAGCAAAAAATATGCAAATTTCCTTGTTTTGACAAACTTGACGATTTGTTTGACAGACTTCCGGGACAGCTATCGAACACATCGTCCTTTAGGCTCTTTTCATTGACTATACCTATTTTAGAAACAAACATTTTTTAAATCCCTTCAGCCGTTTTCTAGATTTCGTCGATTGTGGCGGCCGGCAGACAGACATACATTTTTTTTGCTTTTTTAAAATCAGTAGGGCCTAAAACGTCGAGAAAAGTCAAAAAAGTGTGGGAGTAAGAATTTCATTTTTGGCTCGAGAGTTCAGTACTTTGGTTTTTTCAAAACCGATGTAATTCTACTTTTATATTTATTATTTTTGATATTAAAGTTTCAATACTATAATGAATATGTGTCAAGATTGTAATTTTATTATCATCAATTACTTTTACATATGCAGATAGGTTGTAAATCCGCTTATAATTTTATTTGCGTTAGTTGCAAATTTGACATTTCTTTATATTATATTATTTTTCCACAATCACGGATTCGACCCGACACTTTATTTGTTTCACGGGTGGTCTTTTTACTCACAATAATTTCTTCTTAGCGATTATTATTCGATTCACAGTAGCATATTCTGCTTTAATAGTTATAAATCACCGGAAAATATTAAACTCATCATAATAATTATTTTTCAATTAAAATTATAATATTTAACTATAGGGCGAAATTTGTCATAACCAATTTATTTCAGTTCAACTAAATATGTAAATTTTTGTATAAGCAAAACGAAAACAATACATTGAGTCGAATTTTTGTTTTGTTTTATTTTTCTTAAGCCAGATTGAATATTAAAATACAAACTGAATTTCTACATGCATGGAATTCAATGAGCTTGTGTTTTGCTGTTGTAATTTATATTATAAACAGTGTTATTAATGCGCCTAACAATGGCGATCGAATTCTAATTACTTTTAAATTAATTTGATCTGACATTACCAATAATGGCAAACAATGGCAACTTATAAAGTACGAATGTACAAAATTGTCCAGCCATATTGTTCAACGCAGTAAATATTCCTGAAATACCTCACTTGAGGAAACAGCAGTACTTATATACCGAAAAGCTTGAAACTTTGAAAAATCAACCTTAGCTAACCTTATTGGAACATAGTGATGATGAAACGATAAAAGGGAGTGAGTTCAAGTAAAATTGATTAAATCTTCTCGGAAAATTGCTTATCCATAATTTATTTATGGTGGTGAGTTTAAATTCTTATTTTTCTACTCTAAATACTTCTTTGTAAGTTTCAAAACTAAATTTCTATACTAATTACACACACTTTAATTTTATCAAAAGCACACAATAAGCATCTTTTTACCGACCCAAACCCAATCGTTTATCAAATGAAGTCAATCGGGTATGTGAAATTAAAAATTCATTCGCTTTTTATTTGATGGCTATGGACTGTGAATATGTGGTTAATTAAATTGAAAAAAAAAAAATAGCGGAAAACTAACTAGCAAATAATTCATCTATTTTTGGAAATTTTCCAAATGAAAAATAAACAAAACGGAAACATTTATTGAATATGTTTAGAAAATAAAAAAGTTTATACTATCTATATATGTTTTTGAAAAATTTCTGACAAAATCTACTTTTTTTTATGTTGTAGGATAGATTTTTGTTTCTTTTTGAATTTTTTGGTTTTTGGAAAATTGAAAATTTATTCTATGAAATCAAAAGTGTATTAAACCGAAATTGATAGTTTGGTTATTTTAAATTCATAATTAGCAGTTTTAACTATGTAGGCTAGATAGGATGAAAATAATTTCAATATATTTTTAATAAATTTGTATGATATGTTTGGGTTATTTAAGAATTTACCACAATGGATTGACAAACAATTTTCATCTCTATTGTTTAAAGGTAGTTTAGTTTTAGAAAATGCACGATGTGATAAGAAGGTCAAATTGTCAAGTTGCTATATATGCAGTATAAAAGAATATAAAATTAAACGAAGTTTCAATTTATGACAGCTCATGAAACCTTTTATTTCACTATAAACAATTTTTTTAACCTAAAGTTGAAAAAATAAAATGTTATATCTGGAAAGTCTTTTGAAGTCTCTGTAGAATTTATAAAAAAAATCTAGCCTAAAAAAACTGATCATAACGTAAATCTAAAAACAAAGAGATGTCAAAGATTGAAAATCTTAGACATTTCTTTTAATTGTTGGTTACCTTTTCTTCCAACAAAAAAATCATAACATCATGACAACACAATCTAATAATTTTCATTATAATAAAGAGTTATTATTATTTTTCTGTGAGTTTTAAATATTATTTTTGTTAATGGAAAACTGAAAAAACTTAAATCATGAAAAATTAAAGCTCAAGAGAAGTAAAAAAAAACTTTCAAAGCAAAAGTTTTCTTTTCATTCTTTTTTTCTTTTTACTAAATGATGGCGAGTTTTCAAGATTTTATTTATTTTTTGCTGCTATTATATAATTTTAATATTTTTTTTAAAAAGAAAATAGTATGTGGGTGTGAGTCGACGTTGAAGAAAATAAAGGAATTTCATGTTATGAAGCATAAAATGAATATTTATTTTATATAAGTTAAATTAATTAAAATCAGTTTTTCATAGTTTTTCATTTTTGTTATAAATTTTATATAAAAGTTTTGTTACTTTTTTTTAAAATTAAAAGAAAAGTTAAGTTCATAGTAACGGGATTGTGAAGCTGGTTACACCATTATGTCATAGAAACGATTTCTTAAAAACGGTGTTAATCAGCAATGTTGTTGCCTCATAGTATAATTTTTAAAACAAAAATTGAGTCTTACATTTTACATAAATGGTTTTGTATAAGGAAAATCTTTTATGTTATTTAATTTTAGACTCAATTTTTGATATAAAAAAATTCATTTCAGATTTTTAATTAATTGTTAATTTTATAGCAAAAATAGACCAAATATGTTTAAGTAAAGTTATAATCAAAACAATTACTTACCACTTCCAGGAACATATATATTAAGTGTTAAGCAATCTTCGCTTTGATTTACTAGCAGAGGAATTATTTTTTTAAGGTATTGATATCGTCCTTTTGGCATTGACATTAGTGCTGCTGTTCTATTCGTTATATCAGGACAGTTCTGAAAGCAAATAAAAAATAAGTTGAATTAGTTATTCAAATATGGTCTCACGGTTTTGTTTTAAATTAGTACAATGTTTTAGTTATTCATCGTTGATTCTTGTTTTTAAAATTAGCCAGCAAATAAAGGAGGACATTAAAGCATACATGTGAGGCTGGAGATTAATTAAGAGACCGATAAGTCGTTTTATTTAATTCGTACTAAGAATAATCCTGAAAGTACGCACTTATCAGGCAACCTAAAAATGTAGACTATTTAGTCGAGTTGTCAGAGCAGTGATATTAATAATGAAAATAAAAACTTTGAAATCTATTAAAAAAAAGTCAGCCAAGTGCGAATAAAATTTGCTCGCTGAGGGTTCCGTGAAAGTAAAACAACAAACTGACCGAAATAATTTAAATAAAGTTGTGTTTAGACTTTTTATATTGGTAGACCATCGGCACATACAAATGATTTTTTAGTTGTAAATTTCAATAGCAAAATCGTTTGAAAATTGATCCAAATTATACACAAAATGTTATATCTCGTTAAATATTAGCCATAGCAGTTTAGGATAACTATAGAGAGATTCAATTACACCAACTGTAAATGGTTTAAATTGCAAAATATATACTATGGATTCAAATAACAATTCAATAAAAATTGACAATAATTCAAAAACTGTGCACGGTAAAATTCTAAAAAAATTTACAATGTTTCTTAAATTAAGTGCTCTTCAACATGAGACCCGATTCATTTCGATCAAAATGATTTTTTCACCCTTCCCCAATCTCACCCCTCAAAATACAGAAAAACAATTATGTGACACCACGCTATAGTTTTCGTTCAGGGCTTATCAAATTTCCTGTCTCCGTGTTTTTTTTCAAATTTTTCTGTCAATCCACGTCGAAATGCAGAGGGGGACCAACTTTTTGTTGCACTTTTTTGACTATAATTAGAAAACTGTGAACGGTAAAATTCTAAAAAAAACTACAATGTTTCTAAAATTAAGTGCTCTTTCATTTGATATCTCACATGACTGGGTTTTAAATAGTGTTTTCCCCCTTCTCATGCCTACCCCTATAATAAATACGATTATGCGTATTTTACACTTCCTTATATTTTTCGTTCAAAAGCTACCACTTTTTCTATATTTTTAAAGACTTTTAAAAAATTTTTATTACATAGGTTCGGAGCTAAGTAGAGAAGGGAAATATGAAAAAAAACGCTATAAGTAAATTTTATTCAAAAAACTGTAGAATTAAAAATTCTAAGATACATTTTTAAAGGATACTGAATTCAAGCCCTATCATATCACATATGATACCCTACTTGACTCGGCAAAAAAAGGTGTTTTCTTAAAGGCCTTACATAACAGGCAACAGCCCCGTAAAACAAACGTAAAGAACTTTATTTTTTTTTGTATCCGTCATATTCAGACGACAGGTTAATTTTATACGCATGTTAAATTTCAGGTCCATAGGATTTATATTTTCTAAGATAATCGATTTTAATACAAAAACACATCGTAGTCTCACTAATAGTGTTCCGTATAAAAAACGGTACCCTAAGAACGAAATAAAAACACAAAAGTTATAAAAAAATCAAACAGAAAAAATAATAAAAGCGAATCAAAGTGTGGAAGTGGCAGTTCACCGTTGAGAGTATCGCTTGTAATGGGCAAAATATTTCGTTATCATGTGTACTTTCATTTTCCGTCCTATAGTAATATACTATAGACTTTTTCGAAAATTGTACAAGTATATTTTCAATCAACACACTTATTTTAATCATTCCTTTGTGCAACTGACCCTTTACGATTTATTCGGTAGTATAGTTTTTCATCTATTTTATAAAGAAAAACTAACACGATTAAAACCAAAAAGAAAATAAAAATTTTTTGTAGAGTAAACGAATTGAAAATATAAAGTAAAATTTGTGCTGACCAGGGAATTTTCTCTTGCTCGTGTGATAGAAATTCTTGAAAAATGTTGATCGATATTAGGCAGTTAATTAGTTTTGAAACTCTGAAGATAGTCAGTCAGTTTTGGGATATGAAGTCAAGGAGAGCTGTTGAGTATTGAAATGGAAACTACGATTAGGTATACGCTATGTGGTATGACCTTGTACATTAGCTGTTATACAAATTATTAGTGCTTGATGAAAATTTAAACATATACGGAATAATGCAAGCCGATTTTGTTGGTTGTGAGACTTGTTGTGGAACGGATATGAAAATAACCATGAAACAATAGTTTTTCTGTTATACCGTTCATTCAATATACAAGTTTATTTGCTGGATTCATCGGATATATTCAACCTTCAATCAACCACCTGTTTCGATCACCGGTTTCACCGGACATATAAACATATAATTCTAGAATTCTACTACCAATCATTTACTATACAGTTTTGTTCACTGGATTCACCGGATATATGTATATATATATATATATATATATATATATATATATATATATATATATATATATATATATATATATATATATGTATATATATATATATATATATATATATATATATATATATATATATATATATATATATATATATATATATATATATATATATATATATATATATATATATTTATTTATATATATATATATATATATATATATATATATATATATATATATATATATATATATATATATATATATATATACATATATATATATATATATATATATATATATATATATATATATATATATATATATATATATATATATATATATATATATATATATATATATATATACATATATCCGGTGAATCCAGTGAACAAAACTGTATAGTAAATGTATAGTAGAATTCTAGAATTATATGTTACGCCCCCCAGAAAAATTCCTTGTGGTCAAAAAACCACAACGGCATTATTTTTTAAATCAAAAGAACACGTGCCGCAAAATTGTCGAAGTTGATTTTTTGAAAAATTCGTAGATTTTTTTAAATATCTCATAAAATATGCAGATGTCAAAAAAAATCGTAGAATCATTTTTGTAGGAAATTTAATTTTCTGCAAAAAAGTCCATATCATTTTTTCCCGGAAACGTATAGTTATCATGATATTTTGAAAATGAACTTGTATGTTTTCGTAATTTTTAAAAAACATAAAAATAAAGATGACGAAAAAGTCCTAATGTGCTTCTTATGCTATAGAATGAAATGTATAAAAAAATAATCGTGGCAAAAAAAATCAAAATTAGTACTTTTTCGTCGAAATTTTCATCATTTGGTTTTACGAGTTTCGAAAAATTTCAAGTTTTATTTCAAAATATCATCAGGTTTTAGGAAAAAAATGACTTGGACCTTTTTTGTAGAGAATTGAATTTCCTACAAAAAAGATTGAGCTGATTTTTTTTTGACATCTGCATATTTTATGAGATATTAAGAGTTTTATCAAAAAATAAACTTCGATGATTTTGCTGCACGTGTTCTTTTGAGTTAAAAAAAAAAAATAATGCCGTTGTGGTTTTTTGACCACAAAGAATTTTTCTAGGGGGTGTCTCGCAAAATTTAGTTTTTAACGACCAGCCTAATATATATATATATATACCCAAGTAGCAAAAATTGGTATTGCTTTGGGATGTCATTTCTTTATTGCAACTTAATTCATTCTTTTTTTGGTATGTTGAATGTTTGTTACTTTAATGCTTCTTAAATCTTTCTTAAAATGGTATGGTCACCTGGGTTTTAAATCGGTAAGTAACATCTCTTTTTAAGCATTCTTAAAGGCTTCTTAAACTGGTATTCATATAGAAAGATTAAATTGGAATGTACGAGCTCGAGTAAAGAATTCTTAAAGGCTTCTTAATTTGGTATTTATATTTGAAGTTGTAAATCGGTATGATAATCCGGCTTTAATACTTCGAATTTTTTACTTAAATTGGTATGATATTTTATGCTTTCTTTGTATACGTGTCAACATTTGACAGTTTTATTGTTTGTTTGTTACGTTTATATCTTATGATTACTATACGTGTTTTGTTAAAATGGAACAAAATAGTTTATTAAATTTATGGAGAAAAAAGAAACGAACCGGTTATTATAAGAGATCAAAGTATATGAAAATTCAAGAAATATTTAATCAGCAGTTAAAACGAAATTATGTAGAGCCTAGTTTGGTTACATCTGATACCATGAGCGATGTTGAGTCGATTCAAACAAGGGATACTCTGGCAGTCAATTCTAGTGTTTCTTCTGCAATATATTTCAAATCAGCCAAACTAACCAAATAACTAAACTATCCTAAATTTAAGTAAAATTTAAACAAATCCAATCGAATTATTCATAACTGTCAGGTACAGAAAAAAGTAAACATTGTATGTACTTAAATCGGTATTTCAATACTCGAAATAGTACAAATTTCTACTTAAATTGGTATGTCACATACCGTATTTTTGCAGTAATGTACACTAAAAAAACACATTGACATATTCTTCATTATTAGTTCAGCAAAATAAACTTTGTAGCACTGTAGTACCTGCAAACAAATATCCAAACACCTAAACTCCCAAACTAACATCTCGCTAACATTCTTATAAATTTCGAATCTAGTATCTCTGAATATTCCAAATTAATTAATAACATTCCTCAATATCCAAATATAAATTCAAAATAAATAGTCCAACAAAAACGCAACACTGACCTAAACTCTAGTTTTCCATTTTCAATCGTTCTCAATTATATATCGAAATTTCACAACCGTACATTTATTCCAATTTTATTAAAACAATATTTCCGCGTTAAAAACCTAAATATTTATTAAAATTAAAATAAGCGCTTAGTTCGCGAAATTACATTGCATAATTTTTAAATAATAAAAAACTAAAATATGGTCAATGGGTCGTTTTCATTGCAATACCAATATCAATTTAAAAATCAATTCCCAGCGCGTAATCATTTTTTAATTATAAAAATAATATTTTAATCAATAATTTAGTTCAGTCAGTGTTCAGACAATTACCGGAGTTTTCTTTACACAAATTATTAACACGGTCGTTCTAATTCAAAAAATCAATTCAGTCGTTTTTACAGAAATTAATTAATTTAGTCGTGAAAAAACCAATTAATCAATTATTATTTTAGTTATTATTAAAATCAAGTGAGTTAACAAAAGGGTTTTGGGCGGTCAATCCACAATACACCCTTAAGTAAAATTGTTTAAAATATCAGTCAACGAGTGAAGTAAAGTTCTCGATTATCTTTACTGAAAAGAAATTAATTGCAATTAGTTAAGATTAAGTGAAAAAAGGCAACAATTACTGTCTTTTCCACCCAATAAGAGGCAATTATTAATAAGTACTAGACTATAACCATAATTGAGTTTGTAGTAACAAATAAATCATATTGTAAGTGACTATAACATACCAAATAATTGTACATTTATGTAAAAATTAAATAAATACAAACAGTTTAATTAAAGTAGTGTTGTGAATCCATTATTTAAAACCAGGCAATTATTAATAAGTACTAGACTATAACCATAATTGAGTTTGTAGTAACAAATAAATCATATTATAAGTGACTATAACATACCAAATAATTGTACATTTATGTAAAAATTAAATAAATACAAACAGTTTAATTAAAGTAGTGTTGTGAATCCATTATTTAAAACAACATCTTCACCACAATCGCGTAGCGTTGTTAATATTATATAGTAGTGATATACAAAATTTGCACTACACTTTAACATAGTAGTGTACGTGAAGAAATTTTGCACTACATTTGGCGCAGCCGGTTATCCTTACCGACAAAAGGAGAAGGAATTTAAAGGAGCAAACGAACCAGCAAACCCAGCCACTACAAGGATACTAACAACGAACTGTGTTCCAGCTTCAAGGGAATTTCGTTTCAACAATAGCAAAACATTTCAAGTCTCAACAACAACCATGGATACAATCTAAAACCGTCAGAAGCTCATTAAAGAATTGGAGTGTATGTTAGAATAAAAGGTAAACAAACTTCATTTATCAAACTATTATTTATAAGAACATTAACTTGTAGCATCGTAAACTATAGTTATTAGTAATAAATTATAAGTTAATTAGCAAACTAAATTTTTGAGTTAACCAGTTTTGAGTAATTTTTAGTAAATCTTGTTTGATTTTTTTTTTAACAATAGTTAGTTATTGGTTAGTTCAGGCAGCTCAATAGTATAGTATTAAATTGAAATCAGTAATTTTTCTTATCTAAATATCACCTAATTTGGAAAATTTAACCAAAACTCGAAATTTGGTCATCATCTTTTTGAATTCAATCCGCATTTCCCTGTAGTCAATCCGATAACTATTTTTCCTGTATTCAATCCTATAATCCTGTCCACATAATAATAAATACTTTTCACCCAAAATGCTAGATTCTATGGTAGTCTATATCGACCACCTATTCGGTATTGTTAACAAATTTGACATTAACAATATCGAAAAAATTGACACTTTTGTTATGCAAGCCAAAAATGTCATATGTCTATTAAACAACCTAGAACAGGAAATGTTTGCCAAAATTCTATACTCACGTATAACAGCTATGTTAAATAAACTATTCGAACCATTCCCAGACATAGAGTCAACTTTACGTATATATTTTATATTATCCTTCAGAGAAGCTAGTTCTCCTCAACTCGATACAACTCAACATAACACAAACTCTCCCCAATTTCACTACACATCTTCAAATACAACATACATTCCTTCACAAAATGTAACAAACACTTCTAAATCTCCTCCACTGACATTACCAAACAGTATGATCCCACAACACCAAAACGAAAAACGAATAACTCCACGGCCCCCATCATCCGACATATCATCTCTTCCATCGTTTTCTGCTGTTCAGGCTACATCAAAAATTCTTACACCAAACCTATCTAATCCTACGCAACATCCAACATTTCCTTCAGTATCAGACTACCATGAAAAACTACAATCCCATTTACCCTCTTATTCATATTTACAGCCACAAGTAGAAAATATGCCTAATCCTTATAGTACAACTGACAGTAACTCCAGTAGTTCACCACACGTTCCACCTCATATGATGGATCAACATTTCTCATATTCCTCACTGCCACATTCCAGAAAACCTTGTAACCAATCAGAAAACAATACAAACAATACAAATTTTCAAACAGAACGACCTAATTTAAATACAAATATTATATCAAAATCAAATTTCAATATAAACTCTGAAGCCCCGACACCATTTTCAAACTGTTTACAAAACACAAAACCAAATTTATTGGTCAATTCTGACATAGAGCCTGCATCAGTAACCGCACAAAAAAAGGCTGCATCTACATTACATTTTAACCCGTCTAGTACTTCCTTGTCAAATAATTTTCCTGTTACCGATACGTATACAGACATTCCGTTTATTAATATTAACACAGACGACCTAAATTACTTAAATCCAGAAAATATTGAAACAAGTTTATCTCCAACTTTTCCACATGGTTATGCTGATAATGCTTCACGTTCACAGAATTCTGAATCGAATGTTTCTGCAAGATCACATCAGTCTGATGTGAGATCAGATGCGATGTCACAAAGTCTAAATTCAAGCCCATATTTTATGGCATCACAATCTACCATACAATCTCATGATATTAGTCATTCAATGGCACATCAACCCATATCATCGAAGAGAACCAAGGATATCTCACTCGAGTACTCAGGAACGGAAAATACAAAACTTTCACCCACTAAAGAAATTAAAACAAACGGAAATATACTTAGTGATGAAACTAAATGCAATATCATACCAGCCGGACCAAAGAAAATAAAACAGATAGACGACTCAAACGTCCCGAATGAAGCGACAATTACCATGGCTAAAGAAGTAAGTCCTGGCGTGTTGATAGCAAATACACTATCCATATCAGTCAACCAAAGTATCCAGAAAACTCCAACTGACTCAACTCAAATTACAGAGCCCGATCCAACCCTTTTCGTAAACAATCTTACAGAAAACGTTCAAATTTTAAAGCCCAATTCAACATCCCTTGTAAACACTATTACAGAAAATTCTCTGTTATCTTTATCAGATACACATAGTGGCCAAAAATTTCCGATTAACAAAACTAGGCCAAATACGCCCGACAATAACTCAGACAAATCACAAATTAAATCAAAAATTATTTCAACGCCAATTCTTTATTCCGAAGTTCTAAAACAAAACATGTCCCGAAACTTAATGCATATTCCTATAAAAATTTCGAACACAACGCAAATTTCATCAATACCAACCAAATTAAAAAATACTAAAAATTATACACACCATAAACTACAAACTCCCACTTTGAAATGCCAAACTAATTCTAATCGTAACGAAAGTAGATTCCAGAAACAGAAACCACCAATCAGCCCTAAGAAAAATCAATATTTGCCTTCAACGACCACATTAAAATGCCATAATAATTTTATTTGTCACAAAAACAAAATCTTGAAATCAGAAAACCCAACCAGTTCTAAGAAAAATCAATATCTGCCTTCAACTATGGTAGTCGAAAAGAAATCGTCAACAAACAAAAAACCAAATATCAAATTACACAGCCACCGAAGCATAACTAAAACGAATTACACAAATATCAAAGTTCGAAAAAACAAAACTGACCAACATTCGATTAAGCTTCAACCAAGCAATTCATACCACTCCGACACCGAAAATATTAAAACGTTGAACCAGTCTGCTACGATAAATTACCATGACTCTAATAACAAACTAAATGTAAACAACCGCGACCAAAACAGACCCAGACGTATTGAAAATTGGATACACTGTCCATTGCAACTTTCCAAACTGTTGAAATCAATTCTACTATATCTTAGCCTTTCATGTATTTATGTCAAGAAAACTACTGCCTTACAACTTACACTTCCGATTATAACCAATATAATACAATTTCATTCGTATTCGTCTAATTCAGTTAATTGGCTTGAAAATCTGTTCCAAAAATTTGCTGTCTGTTTTTCCAATAATTTACTACCAGCATCTCGTAAAATCATATTCGACAAAGGAGAAGTTTTCAACTTCATTGCAAAAATTTACATAACCGTTGTTCAGGACAATACATATTTATTAATCAAACACATAAATCAAATTGGAAATAACTTTCCTTCAAAATTACTTTCTAACGATAAAATTTCCACATTTTTAAAAACAACAGCATTCTAAAAAATATCAAATTCCGCTTAAACCAACCTAAAGCATAGGTAAACCAAATCATCTTATCCTAAACATAATACTAATCTAAACTACAAGTTAACCAAACAAACCTAATACTAACTTAAACCATAACCCAATCAACAAACCTATCCTAAACCCAATATTAACTTAAACCATAAGCCAATCGTACCAACTTATCCTAAACCTAATACTAGCCTTAAGCATAAGTCAAATCTAAACAATTAATACTTACAATTTATACAATATACAAGAAACATAATAATCGAAAAACAATAATCTTATTACCAATACTGATTCCGATCAATAATCAGTACAATAAATAAACATAATAATTCTAAAATCATTAATCTTAAATAACCATTACCATAAAATACATATTATATTAAGACAATAATTTTAAGATACGCAAGCTATCAATTTTCCAATCAAAACATAATTTTTAACGGAAACAAAAACAAATACTTTACTACTATTTTTATTTACTATTACTAAGTCTTCATATTTCATAACATATGTAATTATCAAATTTAATTAGCAAAATTCATTTCAAATAAACAAAATTGTTGAACTCATTTTATTCTTATAATAAAACAAGAATAGCTGAATTTATTATTCAGAAATACATATTGCGAAAAGAAAACCATTTCTTTAAAAACTTTTTTTTACAAATTTCTGTCATTGAAAATAGTTTTACAATAATAATAAACAAATAATTCTAATGTCAAAACAAAAAGAATTTGACCCCCATCAAAACATAGGAAACAAAAACAAAATGCATTTAATCTAAATAAAAAGAAAAAAAAAACATTTTTAAAATAAATAAAAACAATTAACATATTTGCAATTTACATTTTCAAGTTCATCAAATTTTATCATTCATAATATAAATATGGCATCTCCAATTAATAAAGGTCGTTTAAAAAATGAAAAATCTCCAATTTCATTTTTATATTTTTATATTTCATCATACAGTAATAAGTCGGCAATCATTTTTTTTTAAGAACCGTATGCAATTTTTTATAAAAGATTTTGAATTTTTACTAAATTTTTTTTTCTTTACTATAATGATCATTTAAACAAACAAAAGAAAAATCAATAAGATAAGAATCAATGGTCATATGTTCATATTTTTAGACTTAGAGAAACATTTAATATTAAGGTATATATTTTTAAGTCTTTGTATTTCAAATATCAATTTCTTATTTAATCAATATTTAATTACGGCTTACCACGTATTAATTAATTTTCACAATTACAAAGAAAACAGTAAATCGGAATTTACTAAACCAGAATAGTTCTATTAGTATAAATACGATAAATATAAAATCGATAACTCCGGAAACTATATTATTTTTAAGTAATTCATAATCTACGTATTAATACTATTTTTAATCAATACTAGCTAACGCAATATCTATTTGAACGTTTAATATAAGATTTATCATACTAGATTTAGCAATTTTATCATAATGGCAATATCATCAGTTCGCGACTTAACAAACAGTAATTTTTAAACTAAAACAAAAATCAAGATTAGCATTTCTGTTTCTATTAAGTTGAGATTATATTCACAGAATAACTTTACTACTTACATTAATTATAAACATTTTATATTAGCCTTTCTAATTGACCCATGTACGAATTTCAAATTTTCTTATACAACCTTCTAAACGATCCGAATATCTTTAACTCATCAATTATCATTAACATTATTCCTACCCATAACTCTGTATCATCTTTTTACCACAACAAAAATAAAAAGCATAGCAATTAAACGCAGCCAAAAGTTCTAAGCGTCATATTTTAAAATTTTTATCTTTATAAAATTATTGAAGTATCCAAATTTAACTTGATTTACAAACAAATCCAGAATTCTTGATCCAAATCGTTTGTTTTATTATTAAAACTATTACAATCTCTCAGCGGAATTCTAGTAAACATGCTTGTTTTCTTTTTCGTTTTTTTTTAAAATAATAATGACAGGTATATTTGTACCATCTCTCTTATCAAATCACTATTCTAATCCTTTTTGTAATAGCAAGTCTTTTTCTATACAT